>CM026264.1:31516523-31818379 GCA_014851425.1 Senna tora | reverse complement strand
TTAGATCCTAATATTTAATTAATAATCAGACTTACTTTCTTTTAATATGTTATATTAATTAATTATATAAATGTATATATATGTAAAAAAAAAAAAAAAGGAAATCAACTTTCTTTTAATATATATATATATATATAACTCATTATAATATATATATATATATATATATATATAGATATATTATATATATATAATATATATATAAATGTATTAGATAAGAGAGAGAGAAGAGAGAAGAAAGAAAGAAAGAAAGAACGTGAGAAGGAGACGGAGGAAGAAAGGAGCGCGAGGGGAGAGGGAAACGTGAGTAGAAGTGGAGGAGCATCTGGTGGCACGAACGGCGGACGACGTCGGACGGCGTGTGGTGGTCGGACGTCCACCGGAGCCGGAAAACGCCATCGTGGTGGCTGAGGAGAGAGAGTGACGGACTATAGAGAGAAACAAGAGAGAGAGAGAGCCTTCTCGCCGGAGAAACACGCCGGAAAACGCCGTCTCTTCACCGGGGAAGGTAGCTGGGAGTCTCCTCTACTCCATATCGTCCTTCTAACCGGTTGAAACCGAGGTGAGAAGTCCCGAAACTCTCAAACCCCAATTTTATCAATTTTAGGGATTTTTGGAAAGACCCCAATTGATTCAATCTGAGTATTTTGGGTCCTAAAGTGAAGTATATGCATGTTAGGAAGTGAGTTGGAAGCTTAGGAACCGAACCAAATTGGATGGAATTTATCCGGGTTGGAAAAAGTGTAGGAAAATGTGGTTGTTAAGGTTTAAGAGTGTTGTGGAATGACTTGGGGTGCATTGAATGGGTGAATAATAATTATATAATTATTAAAAATTATTGGAATGTACGAGGGATTAAAACCCGAGTAATTTCCGTCTCACCTGGAACCCCGTTCGGAGAAAAAGAGACAATTTTCTAATTTTACGCGAATTCGGGTATGTGTATTCATGTGTAGGTGAAGTGTTCAGGGTTATTTTGATAAATGGAAATATTGGATAAGTAGAATTTATGACTCTTGAGCCATAAATTCAAGACCTGGGTAGTGGGAACTTCACATGGACACATAGAGGTGAAATTGGGTAACCTTGCATTCCCAAATTCAACGTTTCCGAATAGCGTGATTAAGAGAGGGTTGGACACGAATTAGAAGAATGCTAGGTGTTCCGAAATCTAGTTGAGGGCACTCCAAGCCAACAACTAGCCTATGAATTAATTAGAAAGAATATGAGCATTAGCATTACATGTACACGATAGTGGTTGAATTTTCAAGTCTTTGAATCTCTCAAGTATATGTGTATAGGGCACCATACTGTGAGTGGACTTTCGGGCGCACCGAGAGCCGATCAGAGGGGCCAACCAGGTGAGGGGCTTTCCTATCCTTGCCCTATAGGGTTGACTGCGGATATGGATATATGGTTTGCCTTCTTGCCTATTTGTAGGAATTACATGTTAGATAACATGCTATTGTTGTTCCTAAATTACAGTATATGTGAAAATGTGCTATATGTTGTGTATGTGAATTGTAAAAATGCGAACAGAAGGTCCTTGGGACCTATACGACACCGGGGGTAGGATCGAGTAATTATTATTTGAAGGGTGTGGTTTTGTAAGTAAGTCCTTAAAGAGAATAAACCTAGGTGACCTTGTTCTGAACCAAGAGTCCAAATTAGAAACCACTTGGAACTCTAAATTGCCTAAGAAGAAGTAAAATGAACAAGTAGTGGTCCATAGGGTCATTTATTGTGCAACAGTGGAACTGAGTCTATCACGGGTAGTCCGGGTAGATTGAGTCTCTTGTCTTGAGTCAAACCACAAGAATACAAGTATTGAGTACACCACATTGTGGCTATTGCCTTGGGAAAACCGAGGTCAGGTGAGTCGCCGGCTATTGCTCCAAGTGAAGTCTTGGGGTCAGACTATTGTTCCAAGTATAGTCTTGGGACCAGGGGTTCCTAGAATGATCAACTAGGTTCCCATATTGCTCACGTGAGATATTGCCTTCGGGCCAGTTTATGATTATGATTACTTGAATACAGAGGACTACATGGAATTATATGTCAATCACGATATGATGTATGTGTGAATTTAAATGTATGTAAATCCATGCTTTAAATTCTTTATTGTGAATATGACAATAGCTAATTGCCTGACCACTTAATATATGGAAATTTAATCAGTTATATGCATATGTGTTTGTGATTGGCTCCTCTTCCCCAGTTGTAGTGGTACCCGCTACTACACCAGGGATGGCAAAGCCTCTCACTGAGTCTGTTTGACTCACCCCAATATTACATGTTACAGACATAGGTGGTATAGGCATCGGGAGCGCTTCCACTTCATCTTAGGGAGGCGGACAGACTTAGAGACCGCACGCATTGTCCGCGTGGGTAGTACTGTTATATGTATTTTTGACAGGATGTATATGTATATGATTCTTTTGGTATAGCATTGTTTTGTACAGCTGCTATATGCATATATGTATACGTCACACTCTAGAATTGTCGGCTTCATACAGATTAAAGATTGGTCTGGTTGTTGGGATCATAGGTTATGATATGATGAATATCATGCGTATATATATATATATATGGATGTGACTTCCGCATGTGAATAGGATAGACCACTCGCACTGAGCTTGTGGTCAATATGTAAATTATATATATGTGTGACTGAATACTTGATTGTGTGAAAATACGGCTTCTGCATGTGAATAGGATAGGTCACACGCATTGAGGCGTGTGATCAATATGTATATTTTATGCAGGTGTGTGATTGAATATATATGCTTGACTGTACACAGGGATTCTGCATGTGAATAGGATAGATCACCCGCCTTTAAGCGCGTGATCAATATGTATATTATATGTACGTGTGATTGATTATGTGTATATGTATAGACTAAAGCGGCGTTGAGCGAGCCGTGGATTGTGTGCTACTTAGGTCATCGGATAGGGATGACCATATAAATACTATATTGTTTGTATTAGAAATGGGTAGTTACGCATATATAAGAATGTCAATCAGGGATTAGAGGCTTACGGGATAGGAGAAATCCTACCTCTCGTGCCGGTCACGGGCGCCCGGTAGGGGGTCGTGACACATAAAAAATGGTTTAGTTGAACCTTTTATTAAATGGTTAGAGCTTATTGCTAAACCTATGCTTATGAAGTCAAAGTTTCTAAAATTTACTTGGGGATATGCTATAATACATGCTGCATCTTTGATCCGTATTTAAAATTGTTGGTTGTATTTTATATGTTCCTCTTGAAATTTATGTTGGTTTTTATTCGTGATCTATTATTAGATATATTGAACTTTTAACTTATGAATAGAGGAAGAAAAATAACTATGAATATTGTACTCTTTTTCCTTCGCTAAGCTTTTGTCCCACTGAGTTTTTCTTAGCAAGGTTTTAACGAGGCATATTCATACGGAGTCCTGAAGACTTTCATTATAAAATATAAACTTGAGGGGAAGCAAATTATTTATGAATAATGTACTCTTTTTCCTTCGCTAAGTTTTTTGTCCCACTGGGTTTTTCTTAGCAAGGTTTTAATGAGGCATATTCATACGAAGTTCTGAAGACTCACATTATACAATATAAATTCAGGGGAAGAAATTTAATTATGAATTATGTACTCTTTTTTCTTCCCTAAGATTTTGTCCCACTGGATTTTTCTTAGCAAGGTTTTAATGAGGCATGTTCATAGTGGGTGGTCATCCAAGGGGAAGTATTGTAAATATATATATATATATATATATATATATATATGTGTGGATGACCACATTTCAACATTGGATTCTTCCTAAACCCTCCACATAATCACTTGTCTCTTTATATCCTTAGTAACCTCTCCATGAAAGCCCCTTTAAGACAATTGTGTAACATTCCAATTAGTGTGCTTAAAGGTACATTATTGTGTTCTTAATGTTACCTTATGACTAGAGTCCTATAAATAGAGGCTATTGTAAACAAGTGAAAAGATGAATGAATTTGGTGCATCTCTCTCTTATGTTCTTATTGTTTCTCTAAATTCTTTCTCTTATGTTTTTGTTGCTCATAAATTCTTTGTTTTACAACAAATATCATGTTTTCGAAACACTCATCGGGGAAAACTGTTTAAAAAAAAGAAAAATGAATATTACGTTTTCGAAACACTCATCGGCGAAAACTGATTAAAAAAAGAAAAATGAATATCAAGTTTTCGAAACACTCATTAGCGAAAACTTACTGTCGCGACCCCCGTTTAGAGGATCGTGACCGGCACAGACACAGGGAATACCCCTATGCCTGTAAGCCTTATCACCTAATTGACAGAATAGCTATTATTGAAAAATACATTCACATGCATTATAATACCATGGCTACACCGAAATGGTGGCCTATCCAAGGCAAACAAATCCACGGCCAGTGCCGCTTCAGGATATAGATATAGGAAAACACACATAATATATAACCTGTGTACCGGCTACACATCCGAAGATGCTGCCTATCCTATTCACATGCAACAGATATATGTATATATATATATTTTGAAAACAAATTTTTCCTGTACCGCAGTAAAATAAATCCTGATCTTTAAGGTGTGTGAAGCTGACAGTTCTAAATTTAGTAATACAATCTAATTGGGTACGTCTACCCTTTACTTTATGATACAACAATAAAGTAAATTAAATTACAATTGCACTTTATTCACCCACATGAACAAGTTGTGGGTCTTGGAAAGTGTTGCTCAACCCTCGTTCCATCGAGACTCCTTCCACCTGTACTTAACCTGTCTCTGTGTAGTAAAAATGAGGTGTGAGTCTTAACCACGCAACTCAGTGAGGACTCTCCCATCCCCGGCGCAAGGTGGGTACCATAGCGCTGGGTTTGGGAGTCATACACAACCACATGCAAAAACAACTAGTTACTGTTATTAGCATACATTCTTAGTGATCACACAACAACAGAAATTTCACCCAAACACTCACATGCATTTAATAACTATAAACATGCAGCGGTTTATTCCATGTCATCAATCAGCAAGTAAACATGTAACATATAGTGCCGGCTTTTACCTACCAGTCTTCTCACGTTTCAGCATGTCTGAATCAAACAAGACGTGTGGTTGCGTAATCCTGTGCGTTACCACTACACTGCACAATCAGCAATTATATGCAAACACAAATAATTTATACATACACAAAGATGCTAAACATACATCTACTTAATCTCCCCTACTCTGAGGTATCTACTAGCCACTACATGGCTTTCCAACTCCGAACCTGTGCACTCGGGTTGCTGGCCACCACGTGGCAAAGCATACCTAACCCATCCACTTGGGTACTGGTCACCTCGTGGCAATTATGTTAATTAAACAATGCTTAACCCATTCACTTGGGTACTGGTCACCTCGTGACAATTATATTAATCAAACACAATCAACTTCTATCTATCAAACAACTGATACGTAGCTACCACGTGGCATGTCCTGACCCCTTGCTACGGGGCAATAGCTTGAGCCCACTCGTCCATTACCCAACCAGGCCACATGGCGGGCACGGCACGACGTCTTGAAGCATGGCCACTGTCACACCCTGACCAACTCCACGTCATGGTTCACCTGTAGGTTCCTCTCGTGTTCCCTTACCGTAGTCTCACATAATAATATGATTCTTTGTATCTTTCCCGAAGGATCAACAATTCTTCACCTTATTAATATGTACAAGTATCCTCAACAGGATATAAGTCATATACCCGTCCAGATGCACTCTATGAGCCTCAAGCTATCGCCATAGCAATATAAAACCTTTCTGACCCTATTGCCAGGATAGGGCAATGACCATCGTCATGGTGATTATAAAATTGAGGTCTCAAGTGCCATCTGACGTTGTTCTAGTCGATGTCTCACATCGCTAGCATAACCAAATCCGAAACCCACCAATAACTCCTTTTGCATGATTATAATCTAAGTCACCGTCGTGACGAGTTTTCAAAATAAAAGCTTAGTCCTTCCGTACAAGGACTCTTGCCATTGTCTTGGAAAAGATTTAATAAAATACTCATCATGCCTCCGGAGTGTAAGAGTTGGATTTGTAACACATCAATCATAGCAAACAATTAAACTCTACTCCTATGTCTTCCTATCCAAGCTACTTTCCACAACCTATTTTCTAGTTCTTTCATTCTTTAGCATTCTATATCTCTAGCTAACACATACCAGGCAAGCAGATAATATACATACCCATGTAATCCACATGAGCATACAACCCTAGGAGCAGAGATGAAAGAACCCTCACCTTGGTCACTTTACTTAACATTCCCTTTGAGCACTCTTGTCTCCAAGGAAGTACTTGAATCCTATCACATACAACCAATTCAATCCATATCAATTTTCATACTTCAACTTCTATTTCACCACATAAGTCCTATCACATATAATCATTTCCATCATATTCTAAATTCATAATTACATAGCAACTTAAAACTACATTCAAGGCTAACCCAAAAGCTAAGGTCATCATTTAGAGTTCTTTTTAAGTTAAAAACAATTTATGCTTAAGTAAACAAGTCTTGCCACTTGCTCACTCTCCAAGCTCCTTCAATGAAGGATTTTGCCAAATATGGAAACTTCTCATTTTCACCATGGGTCCACACATAAAAGAAAATCCAACCATTGGGCAATCTCTCATTTCTTTTAAAAAGTGTAAGCAATTCATTTGGAACCCAAACAAACCAACAATTTTTTATCTAGGATGTTGTTTGATCTTTGAAATGACACTTAAAAGTTGGTTAAACTCATTTTAGTTGAAGGAAAAGGAACCATTCAAATTAAGGAAGAAATAACAACTTTTCAAAAACTAGAAACTTGGTAGTGTGTAAAACAGAACCGCTAACTTTCGAGAAACTTCCCAGAAAATCTAACCGTTGGACTTTTTAGTAAAAACACAACTTGGAAAGCTTTGGATGTTAGCTTTCATATGGCTTTGGAATCACTCAAATCCATTAAGTACCGAATTCAGAAAACACATTTAAACAGAGCAAGATCAGATTCAAAACAGCATGCAACATTTGGCAAGCTTCATTGAAATGGTCATATCTCCTTCCATACTTAACCAAATTATTTGATTCTTCTTTTTAAATCAAGCTTAGAGATAAAATATTCTAATTATCAATTCATTACAAAATGTATTTGAGCCATTTAAGAGCAGAAATTAAAAACAGTAGCCAATCATACAAAAATTCCGCATCAGTTTAGAAAACAGAACCGCTGACTTTCGAGGCAATTTCCAGAAGATCTAACCGTTGGAATATTTTGGAAAAATACAATTTAGAAAGCTTAGGATGTTAGCTTTCATATGGATTTGGAATCATGCAAATCCATCATAAAAAAATTCAAAAAACACGTTTAAACAGAGCATGGTCAGATTCAAAACAACTCAGTTTTGTTGGCAGAAAGAGGACTAAAGACAAAATAGGAATAATGCTTGCTTATTATTATATAAATAAAGAAGAGGTACAAAGCCTTTTATAGGCAAATAAATAACCAACTAATGAAGATAATGGCCTAAAAATCTGCAACTAATAACAACTTTTATTTTCCGCACTAGCAGTGGCGTAAAACTAGGAATTCATTAAAACTAACTTTGACTACTTGACTTTGAATTATATTTGAACATGCCCCCTTGATTCAAAGTCACATATGCCTAATTGTTGTCGAAAGTTGTCATGTTTCTGTTGATAGAGAGACTTGGTAAATAAATCAGCAACTTGAGCATTTGTGCCACAAAACTCCAACTCTATTTCTCCATTAGCTACCAACCTTCGAATGAAATGATGCCTTGTTTCAATGTGCTTTGTTCTGCTGTGAAAAGCTGGATTTTTAGTCATTGCTATTGTACCTTTGTTGTCACAATAGATTTTAGTTGCTGCAACTTGCTCTTGGTCCAAATCAACCAAAACACGCCTAAGCCACATTGCTTGACATGCTGCAGCAGTTGCAGCAATATATTCTGCTTCCGAAGACGATAAAGCAATAGTTTCTTGCTTCTTCGAACTCCATGAGATGGCACCAGAACCAAGGCTAAAGTTATAACCTGAAGTACTTCTTGTATCATCCACGGAACCTGCCCAATCACTGTCAGTGGAACCAAATAAACTGAAATATGATACTGCAGTGTACCAAATTCCAAAATTAACAGTTCCAGCAACATAGCGCAAGACCCTTTTAGCTGCTCCTAGGTGATGCTTGGTTGGACTATGCAAAAACCTGGACAAAATACTGACAGAAAATGCTATTTCAGCTCGTGTGTGAGACAAATAATTGAGTCCACCTATTAATCTTCGAAAATAAGTTGCATCAGCCTTCTCTGTCCCATCTTCAGCTTGTAATCTTTTATTTAAATTCATTGGAGTGGAAGCCACATTGCTATTCACCATGCTGAATTTTTTGAGCAAATCAGTTGCATACTTTTGTTGCCCAATAAAGATTCCATCTGCACATTGTTTTACCTCAAGCCCAAGAAAATAATGTAACAGTCCCAAATCTGTCATTTCAAATTTTCTCATCATAGAAGACTTGAAATCAGCAATAAGGTATTCATTGGACCCAAAATAAATTATGTCATCAACGTAAATGCAAACAACCAAACAATCAGTTTTGCCTTCTCTTTTCAAATATAAAGTGGGCTCATTGTCACTTCGAACAAAACCATTCTCACAAAAATAGTTGTCAATCTTACTGTACCAGGCTCGAGGTGCTTGCTTAAGCCCATAAAGAGCTTTTCTCAACCTGAAAACTTTATCCTCAAAACCGTTTGCAACAAAACCTTCAGGTTGAGAAACATAAATCTCTTCTTCCAAGTCCCCATTTAAGAAGGCAGACTTCACATCAAATTGAAAAACAGGAAGAGATAATTGAGCAGCTAAAGCAAGCAATAATCTTACAGTTTCAAGCTGAGCAACTGGTGAGAATGTTTCTTCAAAGTCAATACCTTGTTGTTGTGCATACCCCTTTGCTACAAGCCGTGCTTTATGCTTTTGCACACTCCCATCAGCATGATACTTGGTTCTGAACACCCATTTCAGCCCAATAGCATTCTTTCCTTTAGGCAAATCCATTAATTCCCAAGTCTGATTTTTCTGAATTGCAACCATTTCTTCATTCATAGCCTTTTTCCATTCTTCCATTGCTGCTGCTTCCTCATAGAAATTTGGATCTGAAACAGCAAGAGCAAATTGACAAGTATATACATCATTAGAGTATTTAGTATTTGGTATTCTGGGCCTTGTCGATCTTCTCAATTGAATTGTTTCAATTGAAGGCCCATCAAGAGTTGCTGAATTATTGAGTGAACTTGTCTCTTGTACTTCTTCTAAAGAGAATTCTATGGGAGTTCTTGCTGTACTTGCTCTTCATTCCAATCCCAACTAGCATTTTCATTAAAAACCACATTTCTGCTAATAATAATCTTGCCACTTAAAGGATTATATAGCCTATATGCTTTAGATTTAGTACTATAGCCAACAAAAATGCATTTTTCAGACTTTTCATCAAGTTTGTGGCGAGACTGAGAGTTAATTAAAGCATAGGCTACACAACCAAAAATTTTCAAGTGACTTACACGTGGTTTTCTACCTTTCCAAGCTTCATAAGGTGTTTTGTTCATGACAGCTCTTGTTGGAGAAATATTCAAGAGATACACAGCTGTTGCAACTGCTTCAGCTCAAAAACAATTTGGAAGACCCTTGGATTTAAGCAAGCTTCTGGCCATCTCCACAACACTCCGGTTCTTTCGCTCAACAATGCCATTCTGCTCCGGCGTGTATGGTGCAGTGAGCTCCCTGTAAATACCACATTCTTCACAAAAATTATTAAATTCAATAGAATTAAATTCACCACCTCTGTCAGTCCGGAGACATTTGATACGGCTGCCACTTTCATTTTCTACCAAGCTCTTAAATTTCTTGAAAGCAACAATAGCTTCAGATTTGCACGTCAAGAAATAAACCCAATTTATACGGCTATAATCATCAATAAGCAATAAAAAATATCAATTCCCACCAAATGATTCAGTTTGCATGGGCCCACACAGATCTGCATGTATCAATTGAAGAACACTGTCAGCTCTCCATGATTTTCCTACGGGAAATGACTGTTTGCTTTGCTTGCCCAAAACACATCCTTCACAGAACTCAAAAGATTCAATCTTCGGTAGTCCATTGACCATATTCTTCTGACTCAAGAGCTTCAACCCATTTTCATGTAAGTGCCCATAACGCAAATGCCACAATTTAGATTCACAAGTCTTACTAACAGCAAGGGCAGTATTAACATTTGAAACATCTAGTGGAAACATCTTGTTATGAGCCATTTGAACATTAATAAAGGTATGACCAGTTTTCCTATCTTCAACTCTACATGAGTTATCATCAAACAAGATTCTATATCCATTGGCCATCAATTGACCAACACTTAATAAATTGTAAGCCAAACCAGGAACAAATTGCACATCTTTTAAAAATTTAGTATTACCCTGGCTAGTATTGATGGCAATCGTACCTTTCCCTTCCACTTGAATCACCTTGTCATCACCCAATCAAACTGTTGATGTCTCTTTCTCGTCAAGCTCTTTAAACAATTGCTTTGAGCCCGTCATGTGATTAGAACACCCACTATCCAGAAACCAAACAGCATTAGCAATATTTTTATCAAAAGAATGAGCCATAAACAACATACTCTCTTCTTCTTCAGCAATATTGGCATGCTTTTCTTCATTCCTTTGCTTGGTCCAACAGTCAGCTTCATTGTGACCAATCTTTCCACAACAATAACATTTAATTGAATTATTTTTGACCTATCGTTGTTCACCAGAACGTCCTCCTCGTCCACGGCTACCGCCACGACCTCGAGCACGATAACCACCACGTGAAGTGCTTCTATTTGAAGCGTTGCCATCGGACTTTGTGTGGGAGGACTCTCCTTTCACTTGAAATGCCTTTTCTTCAATCCTTGTTGATGATTTATTTAACTTATCTTCATGAGCTTGCAAGAACCAATTTAATCATCAAAGGAATAAGTAGTAAAATCTTTAGACTCCTCTATTGCAGCAACCACATGATCAAATTTAGGGGTTAGACTTCTCAATAATTTTAAAACCACAGTCTCATCTGTAATTTTCTCACCATATGCCTTCATTTGAGAGACAATAGCAGAAGCTCTCGATAAAAATACTTGAACAGTTTCTGAGTTACCCATTTGCAGCATTCCAAATGTTCTACAGAGAGACTGAAGTTTCACAGTAATTACCTTTGAGGAGCCTTGGAATTCTGTTTTGAGAGTCTGCCACGCCCCCTTTGAGGTAGTTGCTGCTGAAATTCGTGAGAAGATATCGTCCGAGACAGCTTGCTGAAGGAAGAACAGAGCCCTTGCATCCTTCTTCTTGTTTTCACGAAGCTTTTGCTCATCAGCTTCTGAAGCACTATACCCATGTTCAACCAGCTCCCACAATTCTTGAGACAGAAACAAAGTGCGCATTTTTATGCTCCAGAATTCGTAGTTCTCACCCTTAAAGAAATGAATTAAGGGTTGGGTTGAAGATGAAATCCCATTTATTGCCATTAGAATAGGGTTTGCGTGAACCACTTTTCTACTTGCTGCACCGCTCAACTTTTTTTTTAAAAGCACTCTCCCACTTGCCCAATATTGGCTCAGATACCAAAAGATGTTGGCAGAAAGAGGACTAAAGACAAAATAGGAATAATGCTTGCTTATTATTATATAAATAAAGAAGAGGTACAAAGCCTTTTATAGGCAAATAAATAACCAACTAATGAAGATAATGGCCTAAAAATCTGCAACTAATAACAACTTTTATTTTCCGCACTAGTAGTGGTGTAAAACTAGGAATTCATTAAAACTAACTTTGACTACTTGACTTTGAATTATATTTTAACAAGTTTATGGCTGTAAACATGCTCTACGAATTTGTCTAAATTAAACCCGATTTTTCCTTCTTTCCTTCCATGAATCCAATGATTCAATCCTTAAAATGTATATTTGAATGATGGGTTTTAGTTTCTTAGGTTTCCACAACCTTTTCCTTCCATAAACACTATCAATCTAAGCTCAAACAACATCCAACAACATCAAATCAAGTCTTTAATCTCAAGAAAGTGAAGAACATGATGACTCATAATCTCTAAATCAACAACCAACAAAATCCAGCACACTCATAACAAAATACATCCAATAGAAATGTTGTAAATAGTAAGAATGCAAGTTTTATCCCCCATGGTTGTAGAAATCAAGTGGTTTTTCTCAAAATCTTCAAAATCAAGAAAATGGGTTCAAAGTGGAAAATGGGGTTAGAGAGCTAATCCTACCTTAATGAAGAAGATGGGGGTTGAGAGGGTCCCTTGAGTGCTACTCCGGTCACCTTTCACCGCCCGCCGGATTTCGGCCCCCCTTCACCTTCAACCTTCAAGACTCCTCCACTTTGGCTCTCTTAGGGTTTGAGAGTTCTCCCTTGGCCAAGTGTGTGTGAGAATGTCGAATGGGATGGGTGATGATGATGGGAGGAGGGTTAAAAATATTAATTAGGGGAAAATAACTCTTTTCCCTTGACTATCTATTCTTATTTCCTTTCACTCTATCAATTTCTATTTCTTTTCACTAAAGTCCCAATTTCTTAGGTCATGAATTAAATCTTGAAAATTATTTTCTACTTCTTTTCTTTCCCTTTCATTTTATTTTAAACATCGAAAAAATTTCTTTCCAGTTTCTTTTAACTTTCACATAAATTTCATTTTATTTTATTTTCAAAGGTTTTAAATCCTAGCCCCGGAATACATCATTTTTAAATCTTCGAAATTTTAAATTATTCATTCTTCAATCCTCGAAATTTTCCGGGGTATTACACTTACGAAAAAAGAAAAATGAATATCAAGTTTTCGAAAAACTAATCGGCAAAAACTGATTAAAAAAAGAAAAATAAATATTAAGTTTTCGAAACACTCATCGGCGAAAACTGAATAAAAAAAAAGAAAAATGAATATCAAGTTTTTAAAACATTCATCGGCGAAAATTGATTAAAAAAAGAAAAATGAATATCATGATTTGTAAAACACTCATCGGCTAGAACTGATTAAAAAAAGAAAAATGATTATCAAGTTTTCGAAACACTCATTAGCAAAACTAATTAAAAAAAGAAAAATGAATATCAAGTTTTCGAAACACTCATCAACGAAAACTTACTAAAAAAAGAAAAATGAATATCCAGTTTTCGAAACACTATTCGACCAAAACTGATTAAAAAACAAAAATGAATATAAATATTCGAAACACTCATCGGCGAAAACTGATTAAAAAAGGAAAATGAATATCAAGTTTTCGAAACACACATCGGCGAAAACATATTTAAAAAGGGAAATGAATATCAAGTTTTTGAAACACACATCTACGAAAACTGATTAAAGAAATAAAAAATGAATATCAAGTTTTCGAAACACTCATCGGCGAAAACTGATTAAAAAAAGAAAAATGAATATCAAGTTTTCGAAACACTCATCGGTGAAAAACTAATTAAATAAACAAAAATGAATATCACGTTTTTGAAACACTTATCGTCTAAAACTAATTAACAAAAAGAAAAATGAATATCATGTTTTCGAAACACTAATCGGGGAAAACTATTTAAATAAAAAAAATGAATATTACGTTTTCGAAACACTCATCGATGAAAACTAATTAAATAAAGAAAAATGAATATAACGTTTTCGAAACACTCATCGGCAAAAACTGATTAAGAAAAAGATAAATGAATATCAAGTTTTCGAAACACTCATCGGCGAAAACTGATTAAAAAAAAGCAAAATGAATATCAAGTTTTCAGAACACTCATCGGCGAAAATTGATTAAAAAAAGAAAAATGAATATCATATTTTGGAAAATACTCATCGGCTAAAACTGATTAAAAAAAGAATAATGAATATCAAGTTTTCGAAACACTTATTGGCAAAAACTGACTAAAAAAAGAAAAATGAATATCAAGTTTTCGAAACACTAATCAGCGAAAACTTACTAAAAAAATAAAAATGAATATCCAGTTTTTGAAACACTATTCGATCAAAACTGATTAAAAAAATAAAAATGAATATAAATTTTCGAAACACTCATCGTCGAAAACTGATTAAGAAAGGAAAAAGAATATCAAGTTTTCGAAACACTAACCGGTGAAAACTAATTAAAAAAGAAAAATGAATATCCAGTTTTCAAAACACTATTCTGCCAAAACTAATTAAAAAAATAAAAATGAATATAAATTTTCGAAACACTCATCGTCGAAAATTGATTAAGAAAAGAAAATGAATATCAAGTTTTCGAAACACTCATCGGCGAAAAATGATTAAAGAAAGAAAAATGAATATCAAGTTTTCGAAATACTCATCTACGAAAACTGATTAAAGAAAATAATAATAATTATCAAGGTTTTGAAACACTGATCGGCGAAAAATGATTAAAAAAAGAAAATAAATATCAAGCTTTTGAAACACTCATCGGCGAAAATGGATTAAAAAAAAGAAAAATGAATATCAAGTTTTCGAAACACTCATCAACGAAAACTAACTAAAAAAAGAAAAATGAATATCTAGTTTTCGAAACACTATTAGATCAAAAGTGATTAAAAAAATAAAAATGAATATCAAGTTTTCCAAACACTCATCGGCAAAAACTGATTAAAAAAAGAAAAGAGAATATCACGTTTTCGAAACACTCATCGGCGAAAACTGATTTAGAAAAAGAAAAATGAATATCAAGTTTTTGAAACACTCATCTGTGAAAACTAATTAATTAAAGAAAAATAAATACCACGTTTTCGAAACACTCATCGGCGAAAACTGATTAAGAAAAAGAAAAATGAATATCAACTTTTCGAAACACTCATCGGGGAAAACTATTTTAAAAAAAAGAAATATGAATATCAAGTTTTCGAAACACTCATCGGCGAAAACTATTTAAAAAAAAAAGAAAAATGAATATCAAGTTTTCGTAACACTCATCGGCAAAAACTGATTAAAAAAAGAAAAATGAATATCACATTTTCGAAACACTCATCGGCGAAAACTGATTTAGAAAAAGAAAAATGAATATCAAGTTTTCGAAACACTCATCGGTGAAAAACTAATTAAACAAAGAAAAATGAATATCCCGTTTTCGAAACACTCTTCGGCTAAAACTGATTAAGAAAAAGAAAAATGAATATCATGTTTTCGAAACACTCATCGGGGAAAACTCTTTAAAACAAAAAAGAAAAATGAATATTACGTTTTCGAAACACTCATCGATAAAAACTAATTAAATAAAGAAAAATGAATATCACGTTTTCGAAACACTCATCGGCGAAAACTGATTAAGAAAAAGAAATGTAATACCCGAGAGATTTTCGAAGTTTAAAAAGAAAAGGAAAGAAAAGGGGTACGACGCCGGAAAAGTCACCGGAGCTCGGGTACGACGTCTCCTACACCTTCCACCAATCGAATCAAAGGTTGGTAACCCCAATTTCATTTGAAACCCTCAATTTCTTCATTTTTAGGGATTTCTTCGATCCACCTTCGATTGAGTTGTTTCGAGGGTAGATTGAGACCTAGGAAGTGTTCTTGAACACTTAGTTGGGGTAAGGATCGAGGCTATACCCTTGGGTTTAGCCGAATTCGAATTTGGAAGGATTTGGGGTTGAAATTTTAATTATTCATAAATTGAGGAAATTATTGATAATTAGGAATTGAGCTTGGATTTGAGTAAATAGGCTTGGATTGGAATTATTGAAATTATATTGTTAAGATATTAGCTGAACAAGACCCGTGAAGAGCTGGCCCGAAGTTACTAAGGTGGAACCTTGACGTTAATGTGCTGGGTCCCTGCTCGGATTGCTCAATTACACTTTAAGGGTGATATTGAGGGCTCCAAACCTCTTCTTTTCAATCTTAAAAACCCTAGAATAATTCTAAAAATGTTATCAAACATCAAGAATTATTTTAGGTACTTTCTTGTTTCCCAAGGATGGAAACTTGCGGAACAGTAAAGTCCAAATTTTAAAGTGGCAACTTTATTTCTTTGTAATTATTAGGAAACCTTAAGTAGGATAATTTAAAAGTATATTGAGGTTTAGTAACTCAAATCCAAGGCTCCAAAATCAATCCAAGGTGAGCGATAATTGTACGAAACCAAGTGTGAAGCACTTGAGACTCTCATGGAAGAGAGGGAAGATGGATAAGACCAAGAACTCGGTTCTTGGCGACGTCTAGGTGCATTTTTAGGCACGAGCATATCATATGCATATGAGTTGCATATAGTTAAGATTGTTAACCACGTGAATGCAATTGTTAGGAAACCACGATTCGTCCGGAGCGGGAGTTACTCCAGGACAAACGCAAGGAAGCCGTCCAGGTGAGGGGTTTCCCATCCTTGCCCCACAGGGTTGATTGAGGATGTGGATATGTGGTTTGCCTACTTGCTTATTTGTAAGAATTACTTAGTGGTTAACATGCTATTGTTGTTCCTAAACTGTTATATGTGAAAATATTTGTATATGTGTGTTTGACTACAGGTAAAGAGGTACTGGAGGGTATCCATGTGATGACATGAGATACGCCGAACAGTACAAGCAAGGGGGTATGTCATGACCCCCTATCGGACGTCCATGACCGGCACGAGAAGTAGGATTTCTCATATCCCGTAAGCCTCTAACTCCTGATTGAGATTTCCACCTGTTTATAACTACCATTTTCTAATACAAATAATATATAACATATATGGTCATCCGTTGTCGGTGACCTAAGCAGTTTACAATCCACGGCTCGCTCAACGCCGCTTCAGTCTATACATATACACATATTCATTCACAAGTACATATAATATACATATTGATCACGCGCTTCAGGGCAGGTGATCTATCCTATTCACATGCAGAAATCCTGTATACAGTCATACATATATTCAATCACATGCTTGCATATAGTTTACATATTGATCACACGCCTCAATGCGTGTAATCTATCCTATTCACATGCCGAAGCTATATTTTCACACAAACAGGTATTCAATCACACATACATATAATTTACGTATTGATCACACGCCTCAAAGCGTGTGACCTATCCTAGTCGCATGCAGAAGTCATATACGTATATACATGATATATATTATATCATAGCCTATATTCCGATCACCAAGACCTAACTTTAATCTGTATGAAGCCGACAAGCTAGAATTCAAGTGTGACATATATATATATATATATATATATATATATATATACATCACAACACATATACATAATCAAAATAACTACCGACGCGAACAAAGCGTGCGGTCTTTAGAGTTGTCCGCCTCCTTGAGAAGAAGTGGACGCGTTCCCGACTCCTGAACCACCTGTATCTGAAACATGTAAATAGGGGGGGTGAGTCGAACAGACTCAGTGAGAAGCTCCCCCATCCTTAGCGTAGCAGCGGGTACCACTACAGCTGGGGGAAGGGAGCAACCACAATCACATGCGCATGAAACAGATTTATATTGTGACCTTAAATATGATCAGGCAATCAATATATCATATTCACAATTAAAAATCATAATTCAAGCTCCTAACATGTTTATTAATCCGCATGTAAACCAATCATAAACATATATCATATCTTTTCATAAGTCATACATAGTTATGCTCGTAGGCATTCACTTTCTGTCTCCTGCATTACGCTAAGAGTAATACTGGCCCGAAGGCATTCACTTTCTGTCTCCCACGTTACGCTAAGAGAAATACTGGCCCGAAGGCAATGTCTTATTCGAACCTAGTTGATCAAACTAGGAACTTTCTGACTCCAAGGCACGCTTAGAGTAATAGCTGGCAACTTGTCTCACTACCAGAAAACTGGTATTTAGAGACGGAAAATAGAGACGGAAAAAATTCCCTCTCTAATCCGTGTCAAGTCCCTCTTAATTCCGTCCCTAACTTTGACTTTTTAATTTTGCAATTTTTTTTAATTAGAGACGGAATGTAGAGAGGGAATATTCCGTCTCTAATATGATCCGACTCGAATCTGTCCCAAATCCGTCTCTATAGATGAAAATTTTTCGCGCGCCCGCAACATTTTTTAGGCGCCAAAAAAAAAAGTGGCGCAGGCATTAGAGACGGAATAGAGACGAACTATTTCGTCTCTGATTAATTAAAAAACAATAAGTGCTAAACAAAGTCATTTTCGTCTTTCTTGAGACGAAATAAAGATGGAATTTTTCCGTCTCTAGTCCGTTAGACATAAATCTTTTTTCCCTTCATTATCTTTTCATTTTTTGAACCCTAAAACCGTGAAAGGAAAACCCCTGTTTTCATTCTTCGATTAGTTCCTACTCGTGGTGGCTGGGCTTGTTCGTCACCGCGTGTCATTTCCGATTGAGGTTTTCGTCTTTCCACCGTCGGCAAGTTCTTCATGATTGAGGTTTTCGTCTTAACAACGTGGGCGTGATTTGCTGTGAATTGATAAAATAGTCGGCGTGAAGGTTTTCGTCTTAACAACGTCGGCAAGGTTTTCGTCTTCTTCTCCAAGTCCTATTTCGTTATTTTTCGAACCCTAAGTTAGGTGGTTGGGCTTTACTTTTTGTTACTGTTGTAGAGTTGGTGCCACCGTTTTTAATTTTAGCTTTTGGCTTTCGGTGCCTAGCTTTAATGCAAAATATGGATTTAAGTTGTGTATTTTTAAGGTTCAAAGATTGAGTAATTAAGGCATTTAGATCGATTGTGTGTTGTTTTGGTAATACAGGGAATTTGAAAAAAAACTGGAGAGGAGGGGTTTGTATGTTTTGGTAAGGCATTGTTGGGTGGAACATTCCCGTGTCCATCAATGGTGACTGCCATCTCATTCTGCTGCTGGCACTCTCCAGCTTCCGCAGTGTAATGGTGTCCTCTGTTGTAAGGCCACCATTCTGCTTGATGAACTCAAAAGCATACTCCATCAGCGCACCATTGCATCCTGCGTTCTGCCCTCCAGTATCATAGTCAACCAAATTTAATGGCAGTCATTGTTTTGGTAATACACATTGAGCTGCGTTTTAATTTCTATGTCAAATAAAGTTGAAGATGTCTATTATGTCAACACTATTCACCTTCAACTATATATCCAGCCCTTCCAATATTGTCCTGTACCTTTAATCCATGAGAAGCATATTCCTTCTCCGTTTTATCTCATTTAATTTCATATGGCAAGCCTTGTGAGAGATCACGTTTATGGATGAGTTTGGGAAGGGAATTAAATCTGCATTTATTGGTCGTTTTTGAGTTTGTTCTTGGTTAATGCCAAAAGAGACAAAGGAAGAATGGAAGGAACCAGTGTACTTTTGAATCATATTCTAATGAATATTTTGATGAAACTTTTTCTTTTTGAGATTCTCATTTACCACTTTTTAAATTCTTCTTTAACAAAATTAATGATGTTTCTCAAACAAATAGGACTACTTCCAGCCAACATCGAAGACAATATTTTGAGGAACATGATGATGCGTGTGAGGAGGTGGTGAATGATGTTGGGAAAGAGTCCGATCCACCTTCAGCTACAGTAATTTCTCTCCTAAAAGGTCAGTTTTATTAGGCTTAACTTTTTATTTTTTTATTTTGGTTATTATTAATTTTGATATGATTTGAGACTTTTCAAATGTCAAATAAAGTGGTGGGGCGAAAAAAAACAAAAAGAATGGTCTTTTGCTTTTGTGCTTCTCTTGAGAAATTCCTTTTGGTTTGGATTGTGTGGGTAGAGGTAGAATGGATGAGACGAGTTTGATAATTATCATTTTATATATTTGCATCACTCTATATATATAATAATATAATTATCATTTTTATTGATTTCCTTAAAATTGAATATAACTCTATATATATAACTTAGCATGGAAGTTGAGTTTGGTAGCATCTCGAACGGAATAAAGAGAGTGGGTTGATTTGTCATTCATGAATTATATAGAGTTTGATCATCTCTTAAAATTTGTTGATAAGTAATATTATTTGTCAAATTTTAATTTCTGACTCAAAAAATTTGATATCTTGAAAGGTGAAATTGAAATTGTACTTATCCTTTCCCATAACTTTATGTTAGGATTGGACAAGTAAACTATGACAGTTACTTTCTGCTTTATTTACTCCTTTTTATTTGATTTGATTGATTCCAACACAGTAGTATATTACTACTATAATGTTTGGAGATTTTTTAAAAAATGAAAAATAAAAATTCCATATCTATACACAAGAAATTAATCACAAATATATAGTAGACAATATATAATAATATCTAAAAATTCTATGAATCAATTAGATAATATCTTAACATGATTTTTTTTATAGTTAACCTATCATTGCTAGAAATGTGTTATATGTATGTTGTGTGCAGATATGCACAATACGGTGACGTTTCACCAAAAATAGATGTATACGCATTTGGAGTAGTGCTGTATGAACTGGTATCCGCCAAGGAAGCTATTGTGAAGACAAACGAGCCTCTCAATGAATCTAAGGCACTTATTGCCTTGGTTTGTTTTTCTTCCCCCTCTCTCTAATATATATATGTGTTTTCATAGTAATTTACATAAACAATTGAATCAATTAAAAGTATTTTTTTTGTAAATACTGAAATGGTAAAGTTCTAGTGAACTACTGTATATTTTTTCTTACAAACCATTCAAATCTTAAATAATTCCTTTTACATTTTAGTATCATAAATGAAGACCACAAGTATACCAAAGTAGAAAATAAAAGGTTTTGTTTACTTGACTAGTACAACAACCTAAGACATCATGCTTTTGGCTTTTTGACAGTTTCTCCATTTTTATGTTTTGTTGGCAATCTTTTTTGTCTTTTCTTTCTATCTGACGCACCATCACCGGACCATTGTTATGTTTAGCCTTTTTTTTCAATTTTTTTAGTAACTCATAAATAAAGGGTTATAACTATATTAACTTTTTAATATGAATTTTAGCTAGGCTGCTGAAGGAGCAATAATCTCTTGTGCATCCAGAATCATTGGAGTTGATTTAAATTCCATCCGTTTTGAAGAAGGTAATATTCATTCATGCAAAATATGTGAAGTAGCTAGATGGGATCATTGGAGTTGATTTCTTACCCCTTTAATGTATGTTGCTTTACTGTTTTAGTTGAATTTTGATTCTTTCAAATTTCTATTCGAATTCTTTTATGATGTTAGATGTTATATTTTACTACTGACGTTTGTTTTTTTTTATTATATATATTGATGTCTAGTGGTTGGTCTCACCGTGGTAGGGGAGGACGCACGAACCGAGGTGGGGGTCGATCCAGGATGCCAACATGATCAAGAGAGATTTAATATTATGAATATGACATTAATGTTGACTTATATTTTTTGTTTTTAGAACTTTAACAATCTTTTGGATGGGTGTGTAACTTTGTTAGAATTTTAGTCTTCTCTGGATGTGTTTTAAATGTGTAAACCTTTTAGATGGTGTTTCAAATGTGCACAACCTTTTGTGTTATGTGATTTTATAAGTCAATTGTGTATTTTATTATCTATTTCAGTTTGATTTTCTTTTGAAAAAAATATTATTTTCACCACAGGCGGAATTAGAGATGGAATTTGAAACACAATTCAGTGTTTTAGATACGGAAAATTACTAATGAGACACCCCGTTACAATTTAGCCACAGATTCTCTGTCTCCATTTAAGGTGTTTTAGAGACGGAATTGTTCTGCATCCGTCTCTGTTCCGTCTCTGATTAAATTTTTGCAACTTGTGATCAGAGACGGATTAGAGACGGATGCAGAACAATTCCGTCTCTAATCCGTCTCTGAATAAATTTCTGCAACATGTCCTCAGAGACGGAATTGTTCTGCATCCGTCTCTAATCCGTCTCTGATTAAATTTCTGTAACATGTGAGTAGAGACAGATCAGAGACGGATAAAGAGCAATTCCGTCTCTAATCCGTCTCTGAACTAGTTTCTCTAAAACATAATTCGTGGCGGAAAAGAAACGGATTAATTAAAGACGGAACCCAAAATTCCGTCTCTAATAATTCGCGACGCGTCTATTAAAGACAGAACTTCGTCCGTCGCGATTCTGTCTCAAACTCAATCAGAGACGGAATTTGGGCTATTTAGAGACGAAAAATTCCGTCTCTAAATAGCGTTTTTCTGGTAGTGTCTGACCCCGGTTAAACCAAGGTAATGGCCACTATGTGGCATACTTACTGTTAACTGAATCTTGTCTGTCCGACCAGGATAACCGACTCGATCTACCCGGACAACCTAAACAAACTCAACTAACATATTTAACCTTGAAAGACGCCCTATGAGAACTAGTTGAATATTATATGTGATTACTAGTTAGGCCTAGTTTTCCCCTTTTTAATTATGAATCACTCTCACTCACATTTAACAACCTAGGTTCATTTTCCTCAATGTATCATACGGTCAAAACATTTGCACGATGATCAATTTAAATGGGTTTCTAATATTAATGAACCCTCACATATGAAATTCCAACTCAATCCTACCCACGGTATCATATAAGGCTCGGTGAGCCACAATATCGCATATTCACTTGAGAACGAACATATAAACATATAAACAATTTGCACATCTACTGTTTACTCACTAACCATATACGCGTAACATAAATCTATTCATAAATATATTCCATAAATCAATTTGCACAAAATAGAGCAAACCACATTCTCCACGTAGTCATCCAACCCTGTGGGGCAGGGATGGGAAAGCCCCTCACCTCGTTGGCCCTCTTGTTCAGTCCTCGGAGTGCCTAAAGCTCCAATCGCTCTGTGGTGCCCTATACACATATATATTTAGGAAATTTAGAACGTGTAATTAAGCATCTAAAAATGCGTGTGTTATGCTAATGCTCATGTACCCTCTAGATATTTCTAAGAACTAATTATTTAGTTCGTTACGTCGTCTTATTTACTCTTTCTGAAAGTCCAGAATGTCTCATATTCGATTTTCACACTTTCGAGCCATTTAGAACCTCTAACTGCTTAGGTTAGAGATTTCCACTTGTCTAAATTTCCCTTCATGTGTTCATATGGGTATTTAACTAATAATGTCACGACCCCAGTTACAGGGATCCGTGACCGGCACGGGAATAGAATTTAGCCTCTAAACCCGTAAGCCTTATCTATAATCATAAATTATCTACCCTTATACACAATCATCATACAATATTCACATAGTGTATATAGTGGCCACACCATCATTGGTGGCCTAGTTAACCTGCAATCCACGGCGCTCAATGCCGCTTCAGCCCATTTCACGTATATATACATACATCCATACACTCAAGACATTCACACATAAATATATATATACGTAGTGATCAAACCCCAAAGGAATGATCTATCCTATTCACACACAATATATGTATAACCTGTCATAATCACACATGTACACTCACACGCGCAGTTAAGTATACATAGTGATTACACGTCTCAATACGTGTAATCTATCCTATTCACATGCAGATATTTATATTTTCCATCCAACATATACCAAGTCACACGTATATATATAGCATATACATATTGATCACACACCATTGTGTGTGATCTATCCTATTCACACACGCAGATATGTATATATATAAGTATATCAAGACTTTCCCAACACCCAGAATCCTATCAGTAAGCACATGTGAAGCCGACATGTCTAGATATAGCATAATTTAAAAGCTGCAAATATTTACATCGCATTTACAACTTTAGAATATATACAACTCAAAATAATGAAGGCTAAATAATCAAAAGATGTCCACCCACGCGAACAAATGCGGTGCGAGTGGATAGATGTCCGTATCACTGTCCGGACGTCGAAGCCTGCCCGATTCCTGTATCTGTAACATTTAAACAGAGGGTGTGAGTCCAACAGACTCAGTGAGAAGCTTCCCATCCTCGGCGTAGCGGCGGGTACCACTACAGCTGGGGAAAGGGAACCACTCACAACCACATGCGCACGAAATACCAGTTTGTCATAAGTTATATAATGATCAGGCAACATTAATATAACGTTACATCACAGATAAACCTAAGAATCATGCTCCTCAATCCTGCTACTCATAAGCAACCAAAAACATGAAACATTTCATATCAAAACTATAAATCATACAATCGACTCTAGTGCCACGCTAGAGCAATAGCCTCAACGGCAAGTCTTTCAAATGCTATGCACCACCCTAGTGCCAAGCTAGGGCAATAGCCACAACGGGCAAGTCTATCAAATGCTATGCACCACCCTAGTGCCAGGCTAGGGCAATAGCCACAACGGGCAACCATGTATATGAAATGCACCACCTTAGTGCCAGGCTAGGGCAATAGCCACAACGGGCAACCATGTATATGAAATGCACCACCCTAGTGCCAGGCTAGGGCAATGGCCACGACGGGCAACCATGTATATGAAATGCACCACCCTAGTGCCAGGCTAGGGCAATAGCCACAACGGGCAACCATGTATATGAAATGCACCACCCTAGTGCCAGGCTAGGGCAATAGCCAAGACGGGCAACCATGTATATGAAATGCACCACCCTAGTGCCAGGCTAGGGCAATAGCCACAACGGGCAAATGTCTGACGTCATATTTCACTCTCTTACTTTCAGTGGGGTTTGTAACACGAACTACCCATTTCTACTCTAAAGTGTCTTTACCTCAGCAGTGTGAACTCCACTAAGAATTTCTAATCAATTATGAGATTTTCTATTCTTTGCTTAGTACCCATCCCTTGATTAGATGATAACCTAGCTCTAAGGTATTTCCTAAGTTCATTTACCACAAATCACGTCGACGTGTATAAATAAGTCAGTTTCATTTCCTTAGTGGGTTTCTAATTATTAGGACAAACCAAAAATTGAACGAAATCAATATCCTACCCCTTTTTACTTGTACTGTTTGGCGTATCCCATGTCATCACATGGATACCCTCCAGTACTACTTCAACTTTAATCAATCACATATATACAAATATTTTCACAATTAACAGTTTAGGAACAACAATAGCATGTTATTACCTAACAATTCTTACAAACAAGCAAGTAAGCAAACCACGTATTCACATCCTCATTCAACCCTGTAGGGCAAGGATGGGAAACCCCTCACCTGGACGGCTTCCTGTTTCTGGTCCTGGAGTCACTCCTGCTCCAGACAATTCGTGGTTACCTAACAAATATATTTACATCATTATCATCCTTACTGTATGCAAATTATATGCATATGCTATGCTCATGCCTTATAAGTACATTAAACTTTGCCAAGAACCAAGTCCTTGGTCTTAACCTTCCTCTCTCTTAATACTCATTTTCACCTACAAGTGTTCGTATGTGACTTTTCACAACCAACCTTTCAACTCATATCCACATACAACACATGTGGCCGGATATTCTTAAAAATTGATAATTCACCTAATAAAAGCATTTCACTATTTAAATCGATCCCGAGCATCCACCACGGTCTAATCTAAATTCCTACTCACATCTTAACTCCATATTCTAGATTGGATTGAGAGGTGTCTCTTTTATTACCGAATTAGTTTCCGGTTGAGACGGAATTACTCGGCTTCAATCCCTCGTATATTCCAACAATTCCTACTATTATATAACACCAATCCAACACACCAATCAATCCCAAATCAATTTATACTACACTTTAATCCTCTTTAAAATTCCATTGTCCTATGGTTTCCAAATTGGATGACTTCTATCATCAATTTTCCAACACCTACGCTTCCAAATACCTCTAAACAACCCAATAGCTTCAAATTAGGACCCAAAGTAATTTATTCATACCAATTAGGAATTTTCCAAAAATCCCTAAAATAGATAAATTTGGGGTTTGAGAGATTCGGGACTTTTTACCTCGATTCAATCGGATAGGATGATGGAATGGGGTAGAAAAACTCCCGGTCACCTTCCCTGGCTTCGAAACGGCGGATTCCGGCGAAGATTCCGGCGAAAATGCAATTTCCGTCGTTCTTCCCCTCTCTCCACCGTGAACCGCGCCGGGCCACCTTCCTCCGGCGTCCAGCGTCGCCGTCGACGGTCCCTGAACGGCGAACGGCGGCGTCGCACGCCCAGCTTCCTCCTCGCTCTCACGTTCGCGTCCCTTTTCTCGCTGGAGTCCTTAGCGTCGTGGTCCTCAATTTGTTTCAAAGTCTCGGCTTCTCTCTCTCTGTAAAAGAAATTTGGGGACCAAGTTTAATTATGAGGAGGGTCACGTGTGTGACCCCCTTCCAGCCACATACATGTATTTATTTATTTTTTATTTACTTTCTTTAAAAAAAAGCTGCATGCATATATATTTATATATATATAATATATTATTTATTGTTAGAATCAACTTTGGGGTTAATAAACTTACACCCAATATTTCCCGTTAGGTCCTAATTTGGTCCAAATAAAATTTCATTTATTTTAAATTTTTCTCCTTTTCCTTCCAAATTAAAATAAAAAATCAAATTAGGACCTTAACGTTGATTGAAAAATTTCCGGGTATTACAAATAAAAGAATTAAATTCACGATTCAAAAGAGGCTCTAGCTTACTCATTCCACCGTCTCCCTTATTCGCCGAGTAAAAGCTTAAATATTACATCTTTAATTATATATAAAAATATAATTGGGTATACTTAGAGCCTCGGGACCAATTTAACGGGTCTTAGGTGTCCACCACGAACTTAGATCGAGGTGTCCAACCCACCGCACAGCTCTTTACGGTACTGTGGCTTAGTATTTCGCCTCTTTTTCACCGGATTGGGTTCGGTTGAGACGGTAAATACTCGGGCTTTATTCCCTTAATTATTTCCAGCATTTATAACACTTATACTACTCCAATCCAAGCCTAAACATGCATCAAACTATCAATTTCGAATTTTAGAGCAATTTCCTAACCCAATTTTCCTAATTTCCATACCCGGTCAATTCCTACGGTTTAACTTCGATTTTGAACCTCCCCAAGCTTTCAATAACATCCACTAAGTTCAAATTTAACCCCGGAATGCCCCGATTGGAAGTATCCGAAGAATTCCTAAAATACCCAAAATTGGAGAAATTGGGGTTTTGGGAGTTTGGGGCTTTCTTACTTGATTTCAATCGGATGGGGAGCTTGGTGGTGATGAAAGACAAAGTCCGGTCACCTTCTCTGGCACTGGTATGCCTTTTCCGGCCGGTTCCAGTGGCTTCCTCTCCGTCTCGGTCCGTTGGCTACTGCTCTCGGTTCGTGCGTGGCCGTGTGCGTGAGTCTGCTTCTGTTCTATTTTTTTATGCGTTTGTTGCTTCAAGTTTTGGCCCTTAACTTAACATATTATTTATATATATATATATATATATATATATATATATATTATTTTATTGAGTAAAACACTATTTTGGTCCTCCACAGATGCCTCCTTTGTCAATTTGGTCCCCCACAGATCAAACTGTTAGCAATTTGGTCCTTCCGTTAATTAACTTGATGACATGTCAAGTTAAGTTGTGACTCGGTAATTTTTTCATCTGACTAGGCATTAATTAATTTAGAGTAATTTATTTTTTATTTAAAAAAACCTTTTAAATTTTTTAAAAAAATGACACAAATATGCTTCTTTGCGTTAAAAGGAGATATGTCAAAGGTTTTTTTTAATTTTTTTTAATTTAAAAGGTTTTTTAAATAAAAAATAAATTACTCTAAATTAATTTATGCCTACTCAGATGAAAAAATTACTGAGTTACAACTTAACTTGACATTTCATCAAGTTAATTAACAGAATGATCAAATTGCTAACAGTTTGATCTGTGGGGGACCAAATTGATAACACCGATCTATGGGGGACCAAATTGACAAAAAAGACATATGTGGAGAACCAAAACAGTGTTTTACTCTTATTTTATTTGTGTGTTAATTGAATTGTATGGGGTCAGGTTTTGCTCCAACATATTCTCTTTTTCTTTTTTTTATTTGTTTAATTGTTAGTGTATGTGTAAATGGGATGGGGGGTCACGTGGCCCCCCATATAAATTCTATTTTATATATATATATATATATATATATATATATATATATATATATATATATTTTCCTTTTTTTTAGGTCCTAAAAAGAATACTTAGATTTCCTATTTTTTTTCTCCCCTTAATTCTATTTTATCTTTAATTTAATTTATTTTTCTTTCTGAAAGAAAAATAAACTTAATAATAATGAAAATAATCAAATCTAAATATTTCGGATATTACAGGGTAAGTTGCTGATTGAGTCCAATGTTTGGTTTACCCTATTAATTAGAAACTCATTAAAGAAATCATATAGAAGTTGTTAGTAAACGTCGATGTTTTATGGTAATTGAACTTAGGAACGGCCTTAGAGCTAAGTTATGATCTAATCAAAAGTTTGGGTATTGAATAAGGATTAAAAAGATCTCATAAATGGATTAGTGAGTCATAGGGAGGTTCATACCACCTAGGTAAAGTCAGTTTAGGATAGAAATGGGTAGATAGAGTCAGAATCCCAACTGAGAGCTCGAGGAGAGAAACGAGTTAGAAAAGATTTGCCCGTTGAGGCCATTGCCCTAGCCTAGCACTAGGGTCAGTTAAATATTAAAAGATTTGCCCGTTGAGGCCATTGCCCTAGCCTGGCACTAGGGTCAGTTAAAAATTAAAAGATTTGCCCGTTGAGGCCATTGCCCTAGCCTGGCACTAGGTTCAGTTAAAGATTAAAAGAATTTGCCCGTTGAGGCCATTGCCCTAGCCTAACACTAGGGTCAGTTAAGTGATTTACAGTTTTCATATTATATGTTAAAATGTTATTGCTTGTTTACGAGAAGCATGATAGAAAAGCATGATCCGTAGGTTTATCTGTGATTTTGATGTTATATTAATATTGCCTGATCGTAATATAACATTTGATAAACTGGACTTTCATGCGCATGTGATTGTGGGTGTTTCCCTTTCCCCAACTGTAGTGGTACCCGCCGCTACGCCGAGGATGGGAAGCTTCTCACTGAGTCTGTTTGACTCACTCCCTCTGCTTCAATGTTTCAGACACAGGGATCGGGCAGGCATCGATGTCTGGACATTGATACGGACATCAGACCATCCTTACGCACTTGTTCGCGTGGGTGGACTCCTTTTGGTTATTTTGATTTATTTTGTTGTACATATTTTAAAGTTTCAAGTGTTGTAAATATTCACAGCTTTTGACGTACGTTCACTCTAGACTTGTCGGCTTCACATGTACTTAAAAACAGGGTCCAGTTGGGGATAAACTAGGATATATGTTTGAGTATATAAACTTCTGCATGTGAATATGATAGATCGTACGCATTGAGGCGTACGGTCAATATGATTTGGATATATATTATGTGTGCTTGCTGCAGGTGAATAGGATAAATCGTACGTATTGAGACGTACGGTCAATATGATATTAATATTTACATTATGAGTGCTGATAAATATATCTATACACTGGATTGAGCTGAAGCGGTATTGAGCGAACCGTGGATTGCAGATTAACTAGACCACCAGTGAGGTGTGGCCACTAGTATGATATATATATATATATATATATTGGTTGTATAGCAGGGTAGTTATAGTCATGTTTACAGGATAAGGCTTACGGGTTTAGAGGTAAAAATCTATTCCCGTGCCGGTCACGTACTCCCAATTTGGGGTCGTGACAAGAAAAATGAATATCAAGTTTTCGAAACACTCATCGTCGAGAATTGATTAAAAAAAGAAAAATGAATATCACGTTTTCAAAACACTCATCGGAAAAAATTGATTAAAAAAAGAAAAATGAATATCATGTTTTGGAAAACACTCATCGGCTTAAACTAATTAAAAAAAGAAAAATGAATATCAAGTTTTCGAAACACTCATCAGCGAAAACTTACTAAAAAAGAAAAATGAATATCCAGTTTTCGAAACACTATTCGACCAAAACTGATTAAAAAAATAAAAATGAATATAAATTTTCGAAACACTCATCAGCGAAAACTGATTAAAAAAGGAAAATGAATATCAAGTTTTCGAAACACTCATCAGCGAACACTGATTAAAAAAAGAAAAATGAATATCATGTTTCGAAACACTCATCGAGGAAAATTGTTAAAAAAAAGAAAAATGAATATTACGTTTTCGAAACACTAATCGATGAAAACTAATTAAATAAAGAAAAATGAATTTCACGTTTTCAAAGTACTCATCGGCGAAAACTGATTAAGAAAAAGAAAAATGAATATCAAGTTTTCGAAACACTCATCGGTTAAAACTGATTAAAAAAAAGAAAAATGAATATCAAGTTTTCAGAACACTCATCGGCGAAAATTGATTAAAAAAAGAAAAATAAATATCAAGTTTTCGAAAACACTCATCGGCTAAAACTGATTAAAAAAATAAAAATGAATATCAAGTTTTCGAAACACTAATCGGCGAAAATTGATTAAAAAAAAGATAATTGAATATCTAGTTTTCAGAACACTAATAGGCGAAAATTGATTAAAAAAAGAAAAATGAATATCATGTTTCGGAAAACACTCATTTGCTAAAACTGATTAAAAAATGTAAAATGAAAATCAAGTTTTCGAAACATTGATCAGCGTAAACTTACTAAAAAAAGAAAAATGAATATCCAGTCTTCGAAACACTATTCGACCAAAACTGATTAAAAAAATAAAAATGAATATAAATTTTCAAAACAATCATCGGCGAAAACTGATTAAAAAAGGAAAATGAATATCAAGTTTTCGACACACTTATCGGGGAAAACTGATTAAAAAAAGGAAAATGAATATCAAGTTTTCGAAACACTCATCTACGAAAACTGATTAAAGAAAATAAAAATGAATATCAAGCTTTCGAAACACTCATCGGCGAAAACTGATTAAAAAAAGAAAATAAATATCAAGTTTTTGAAACACTCTTCGGTGAAAACTGATTAAAAAAAGAAAAATGAATATCAAGTTTTTGAAACAGTCATCGGTGAAAAACTAATTAAATAAAGAAAAATGAATATCACGTTTTCGAAACACTCATCGGTTAAAACTGATTAAGAAAAAGAAAAATGAATATCATATTTTCGAAACACTCATCGGGGAAAACTGTTTAAAAAAAAGAAAAATGAATATTACGTTTTCGAAACACTAATCGATGAAAACTAATTAAATAAAGAAAAACGAATATTAAGTTTTCGAAACACTCATCGGCTAAAACTGGTTAAAGAAATAAGAAAAATGAATATCAAGTTTTCATAACACTCATCGGCGAAAATTGATTAATAAAAGAAAAATGAATATCATGTTTTCGAAAACACTCACCAGCAAGAACTGATTAAAAAAAGAAAAATGAATATCACATTTTCAGAACACTCATCGGCAAAAATTAATTAAAAAAAGAAAAATGAATATCATGTTTTGGAAAACTGTGATACCCGAGAATATCCTAATTAGCACCATTAATTAAATTAAATTATTTAATTTAAAAGTGGAAAGTGAGATAAAAACACACACTAGCTTATCACTTATTATGTGGTAAATATAAATTTTTGTAAAATCCTAATACTTATATATATATATTTTTCATTATTAAATCAGATTTCCTTTTTGTTTTTTTTAAGTGATATGTATATATATTAAATTATTATATATGTATATATATTATATAAAAGAGGAAAAAGTAAGAATAGAGAAAAGAAACAGAGAAGCTCGTGCACGAGAGACAAAAAAAAGGATAGATGCGTGAGAGAGGGAAGGACGACGGGAGAGACGCACGAGAGAGGGGCTGAGCGAACGGAGAAGAGGGAGGAGCTCACGGACGCACGGGCTAAGCACGGTGGTGGCCGGAGTCGCGTCCACCGGAGCCATAGTCGCCTTCGTTGTGCTAGAGAGAGAGAGTTCGGGCTAGAGAGAGAAACAAGAGGGAGAAAGCCTTCTCGCCGGAAAACGCCGTCTCTTCACCGGGGAAGGTAGCTGGGAGTCTCCTCTACTCCATATCGTCCTTCTAACCGGTTGAATCGAGGTGAGAAGTCCCGAAACTCTCAAACCCCAATTTTATCAATTTTAGGGATTTTTGGAAAGACCCCAATTGATTCAATTTGAGTGTTCTGGGTCCTAAATTGAAGTATATGCATGTTAGGAAGTGAGTTGGAAGCTTAGGAACCGGAACCAAATTGATGGAATTTGTCCGGGTTGGAAAAAGTGTAGGAAAATGTGGTTGTTAAGGTTTAAGGGTGTTGTGGAATGATTTGGGGTGCATTGAAAGGTTGAATGATAATTATATAATTGTTAAAAAAAAATTATTGGAATGTACGAGGGATTAAAACCCGAGTAATTTCCGTCTCACCCGGAACCCCGTTCGGGGAAAAAGAGACAATTTTCTAATTTTTCGCGTATTCGGGTATGTGTATTCATGTGTAGGTGAAGTGTTAAAGGTTAGTTTGATAAATGCAAAGTTTGGACAAGTAGGAATTATGATTCTCTTGGGCCATAAATTCAAGACTTGCGCAGTGGAAACTTCGCATGGACACATAGAGGTGGAATTGGGTAACCTTGCATTCCCAAATTCAACGTTTCAGAATAGTGTGATTAAGCAAGGGTTGAATACGAATAGAAGCATGATAGGTGTTCCGAAAACTAGTTGAGGGCATTCCAAGCCAACAACTAGTCTATGGAATTAATTAGAAAGAACATGAGCATTAGCGTTACATGTACACTATAGTGGTTGAAATTGCAAGTTCTGAATCTCTCAAGTATATGTGTATAGGGCACCATACTGTGAGTGGACTTTCGGGAGCACAGAGCCGATCAGAGGGGCCAACCAGGTGAGGGGTTTTCCTATCCCTGTCCTATAGGGTTGATTGCGGATATGGATATATGGTTTGTCTTCTTGCCTATTTGTAGGAATTACATGTTAGATAACATGCTATTGTTGTTCCTAAATTACAGTATATGTGAAAACGTGCTATATGTGTGTTTGTGAATTGTAAAGGCGATGGTGGCTCAAGGAGCCTTATACGAAAAGAAGGTGCACGGGACCTATACGATATCGGGGGTAGGATCGAGTAAATATTATCTGAAGGGTGTGGTTTTGTATGTAAGTCCTTAAACAGAATAAACCTAAGTGACTTTGTTCTGAACCAAGAGTCCGAATTAGAACCACTTGGAAATCTAGATTTGCCTAAGAAGTAAAATGAACAAGTAGTGGTCCATAGGGGTCATTTATGGTACATCGCGGGAACCGAGTCTATCACGGGTGGTCCGGGTAGATTGAGTCTCTTGTCTTGAGTCAACCCACAGAAATACAGAGTATATGAGTTCACCACATTGTGGCTATTGCCTTGGGTAAACCGAGGTCACATGAGTCTTGGGACCAGGGGTTCCTAGAATGATCAACTAGGTTCCAATATTGCTCACGTGAGATATTGCCTTCGGGCCAGTTTATGATTACGGTTATTTGAACATGGATATCCACATGAAGTTGCATGTTAAACTATGATATGATGTCTGTGTGAATTTAAATGTATGTAGAACCATGCTTTAAATTCTTTATTGTGAATATGACATATGCTAATTGTCTGACCACCCAATATATGGAAATTCAAAATCTGTTATATGCGTATGTGTTTGTGATTGGCTCCTCTCCCCAGTTGTAGTGGTACCCGCTACTACACCAGGGATGGGAAAGCCTCTCACTGAGTCTGTTTGACTCACCCCAATGTTACATGTTACAGACACAGGTGGTATAGGCATCGGGAGCGCTTCCACTTCATCTCAAGAAGGCGGACAGACTTAGAGACCGCACGCATTGTTCGCGTGGGTAGTACTGTTATATGTATTTTGACAGGATATATATGTATATGATTCATTTTGGTATAGCATTGTTTTGTACAGTTGCTATATGCATATATGTATATGTCACACTCTAGAATTGTCGGCTTCATACAGGTTAAAGATTGGTCTGGTTGTTGGGATCATAGGTTATGATATGATGAATATCATGTGTATATATATATGGATGTGACTTCCGCATGTGAATAGGATAGATCACACGCACTGAACGTGTGGTCAATATGTAAATTATATATATGTGTGACTGAATACTTGATTGTGTGAAAATACGGCTTCCGCATGTGAATAGGATAGGTCACAGGCATTGAGGCATGTGATCAATATGTATATTTTATGCAGGTGTGTGATTGAATATATATGCTTGACTGTACACAGGGATTCTGCATGCGAATAGGATAGATCACCCTCCCATAAGCGCGTGATCAATATGTATATTATATGTACGTGTGATTGATTATGTGTATATGTATAGACTGAAGCGGCGTTGAGCGAGCCGTGGATTGCGTGCTACTTAGGTCACCGGATAGGGATGACCATATGTACTATATAATGTTGTGATAGGAATGGGTAGTTATGCATATATAAGAATGTCAATCACGAATTAGAGGCTTGCGGGAGAGGAGAAATCCTACCACCCGTGCCGGTCAGTACGGACGTCCGATAGGGGGTCGAGACAAAAACACTCATCGGCTAAAACTGATTTAAAAAAGAAAAATGAATATCAAGTTTTCGAAACACTCATCAGCGAAAACTTACTTAAAAAGAAAAATGAATATCCAGTTTTCGAAACACTATTCGACCAAAACTGATTAAAAAAATAAAAATGAATATAAATTTTCGAAATCATCGGCGAAAAATGATTAAAAAAGGAAAATGAATATCAAGTGTTCGAAACACTCATCAGCGAAAACTGATTAAAAAAAAGAAAAATGAATATCATGTTTTCGAAATACTCATCGAGGAAAATTGTTTAAAAAAAAGAAAAATGAATATTACGTTTTCGAAACACTAATCGATGAAAACTAATTAAATAAAGAAAAATGAATATCACGTTTTCGAAACACTCATCGGCGAAAACTTATTAAGAAAAAGAAAAATGAATATCAAGTTTTCGAAACACTCATCGGCGAAAACTGATTAAAAAAAGAAGAAAAATCAATATCAAGTTTTCAGAACACTCATCGGCGAAAATTGATTAAAAGAAGAAAAATAAATATCAAGTTTTCGAAAACACTCATCGGCTAAAACTGATTAAAAAAATAAAAATGAATTTCAAGTTTTCGAAACACTAATCGGCGAAAATTGATTAAAAAAAGAAAATTGAATATCAAGTTTTCAGAACACTAATCGGCGAAAATTGATTAAAAAAAGAAAATGAATATCATGTTTCGGAAAACACTCATCGGCTAAAACTGATTAAAAAAAGTAAAATGAATATCAAGTTTTCGAAACACTCATCAGCGAAAACTTACTAAAAAAAGGAAAATAAATATCCAGTTTTCAAAACACTATTCGACCAAAACTGATTAAAAAAATAAAAATGAATATAAATTTTCAAAACACTCATCGGCGAAAACTGATTAAAAAAGGAAAATGAATATCAAGTTTTCGAAACATTTATCGGTGAAAACTGATTAAAAAAACAAAAATGAATATCAAGTATTCGAAATACCAATCGACGAAAACTGATTAAAAAAAATGAATATAAAGTTTTCGAAACACTCATCGGCGAAAACTGATTAAAAAAAGAAAATAAATATCAAGTTTTTGAAACACTCATTGGTGAAAACTGATTAAAAAAAGAAAAATGAATATCAAGTTTTCGAAACACTCATCGGTGAAAAACTAATTAAATAAAGAAAAATGAACATCACGTTTTCCAAACACACATCTGCTAAAACTGATTAAGAAAAAGAAAATGAATGTCATGTTTTCGAAACACTCATCGGGGAAAACTGTTTAAAAAAAAAAGAAAAATGAATATTACGTTTTCGAAACACTAATCGATGAAAACGAATTAAATAAAGAAAAATGAATATCAAGTTTTCGAAACACTCATCGGCTAAAACTGGTTAAAAACAACAGAAAAATGAATATCAAGTTTTTAGAACACTCATCGGCGAAAATTGATTAAAAAAAGAAAAACAAATATCAAGTTTTCGAAAACAATCATCGGCTAAAACTGATTAAAAAATAGAAATGAATATCAAGTTTTCGAAACACTCATAGGCAAAAACTGATTAAAAAAAGAAAAATGAATATCACGTTTTCGAAACACTCATCGGCGAAAATTGATTTAGAAAAAGAAAAATGAATATCAAGTTTTCGAAATACTCATCGGTGAAAACTAATTAAATAGAGAAAAATGAATACCACGTTTTCGAAAAACTCATCTGCGAAAACTAATTAAGAAAAAGAGAAATGAATATCAAGTTTTTGAAACACTCATCGGGTTAAAAAAAAAGAAAAATTAATATCAAGTTTTTGAAACACTCATCGGCGAAAACTATTTAAAAAAAATGAATATTACGTTTTCAAAACACTCATCCGCGAAAACTTATTAAAAAAAAGAAAAATGAATATCAAGTTTTCAAAATACTCATCGGCAAAAACTGATTAAAAAAAGCAAAATGAATATCAAGTTTTCGAAACACTAATCGGCAAAAACTATTTTTAAAAAAATGAATATTACGTTTTCGAAACACTCAACGGCGAAAACTGATTAAAAAATGAAAAATTACTATCATGTTTTCGAAACACTTATCGGCGAAAACTGATTAAAAAAATGAATATCAAGTTTTCAAAACACTCATCGGCGAAACCTGATTAAAAAAAAGAAAAATGAATATCAAGTTTTCAGAACACTCGTCGGCGAAAACTGATTAAAAAAAATAAAAATGAATATCAAGTTTTCAAAACACTCATCGGCAAAAAATGATTAAAAAAATGAATATCAAGTTTTCGAAACACTAATCGGCGAAAACTATTTAAAAAAAATGAATATTGCGTTTTCGAAACACTCAACGGCGAAAACTGATTAAAAAACGAAAAATGAATATCAAGTTTTCGAAACACTCAACAGCGAAAACTTACTAAAAAAAGAAAAATAAATATCCAGTTTTCGATACACTATTCGACCAAAACTGATTAAAAAAATAAAAAGAAATATAAATTTTCGAAACACTCATCGGCGAAAACTGATTAAAAACGGAAATTGAATATCAAGTTTTCGAAATACTCATCGGCGAAAAATGATTAAAAAAAGAAAAATGAATATCAAGTTTTCGAAACACTCATCTACGGAAACTGATTAAATAAAATAAAACTGAATATCAAGTTTTCGAAATACTAATCGGCGAAAACTGATTAAAAAAAGAAAATAAATATCAAGTTTTCGAAACACTTTTCGGTGAAAACTGATTAAAAAAAGAAAAATAAATATCAAGTTTTCGAAACACTCATCGGCTAAAACTGATTAAGAAAAAGAAAAATGAATATCAAGTTTTCGAAACACTTATTGGGGAAAATGTTTAAAAAAAGAAAAGAAAAATGAATATTACGTTTTCGAAACACTAATCGGTGAAAACTAATTAAATAAAGAAAAATGAATATCACGTTTTCGAAACACTCATCGGCGAAAAATGATTAAGAAAAAGAAAAATGAATTTCAAGTTTTCGAAACACTCATCGGCTAAAATTGATTAAAAAAAAGAAAAATGAATATCAAGTTTTCAGAACACTCATCGGCGAAAATTGATTTAAAAAAGAAAAATGAATATCAAGTTTTCGAAAACACTCATCGGCTAAAACTGATTAAAAAAATAAAAATGAATATCAAGTTTTCGAAACACTCATCGGAAAAAACTAATTAAAAAAAGAAAAATGAATATCACATTTTAGAAACACTAATAGGCGAAAACTGATTTAGAAAAAAATGAATATTAAGTTTTTGAAACACTCATCGGTGAAAACTAATTAAATAAAGAAAAATGAATACCACGTTTTCGAAACACTCATCGACGAAAACTGATTAAAAAAAATGAATATCAAGTTTTCAAAACACTAACTGATTAAAAAAAAAGAAAAAAGAATATCAAGTTTTCAGAACACTCATCAGCGAAAATTGATTAAAAAAGAAAAATGAATATCAAGTTTTCAAAAACACTCATCGGCAAAAACAAATTAAAAAAAGAAAAATAAATATCAAGTTTTAGAAACACTCATCGGGGGAAAATGATTAAAAAAAGAAAAATGAATATCAAGTTTTCGAAACACTCATTGATGAAAACTAAATAAATAAAGAAAAATGAATATCACATTTTTGAAACACTAATCGGCGAAAACTGATTAAAAAAAAGAAAAATGAATATCAAGTTTTCAGAACACTCATCGGCGAAAACTAATTAAAAAAAAAGAATAATGAATATCAAGTTTTTGAAACACTCATCGGCGAAAACTGTTTAAAAAAAGAAAAAGAAAAATGCATATTACGTTTTCGAAACACTCAACGGTGAGAACTGATTAAAAAATGAAAAATTACTATCAAGTTTTCGAAACACTTATCGGCGAAAACAACTTAAAAAAAAGAAAAACAAATATTAAGTTTTCGAAACACTTATCGGTGAAAACTGATTAAAAAAAGAAAAATGAATATCAAGTTTTCAAAACACTCATCGGCGAAACCTGAGTGAAAAAAAAGAAAAATGAATATCAAGTTTTCATAACACTCATCGGCGAAAACTGATTAAAAAAAGAAAAATAATTATCAAGTTTTCGAAAACACTCCTCGGCAAAAAATGATTAAAAAAAGAAAAATGGTTATTAAGTTTTCGAAACACTGATCGGCAAAAACTGATTAAAAAAATGAATATCAAATTTTCGAAACACTCATCGACAAAAACAGATTAAAAAAAGAAAAATAAATATTAAGTTTTCGAAACACTCAACGGCGAAAACAGATTAAAAAAAGAAAATGATTACCAAGTTTTCAGAACACTCATTGGCGAAAATTGATTAAAAAAAGAAATATGAATATCAAGTTTTTGAAAACACTCATCGGCTAAAACTGATTAAAAAAAGAAAAATGAATCTCAATTTTTTGAAACACTCATTGTAATACCCCAGAAAATTTCGAGGATTAAAGAATGATTATTTAAAAAATTTCGAGGATTTAAGAATGATTTATTCCGGGGCTAGGAATTAAAACCTCAAAAAAGAATATAGAAAAAAGTGTGAGAGTTAAAAGAGACCGGAAAGGAAATTTTTTTTTAAAGATTGTAATACCTAAGAAATTTGTCGAAGTTTAAAATAAAATAAAAGGGGAAGAAAAGAAGTAGAAAATAATATTTAGGATTTAATTCAGGACCTAAGAAATTGGAAACCTGAATTAAATGGGAAAAGAGAGTAGAAAATATTTTTGGGTATCTAATTTGGGACATAAGAGAAAATAAAAGTTTAATTGGAAAGAGGAGGGATTAAATGGGGGATATTTTTCAAACCCTTTTTTAATATAATAATTATTATTATTTACTTAATGTATTATTTAATTATATATATATATATATATATATTATTTTAATTAATTAAAAAGGGGGGTGTCATTTTGTTTAAGAAAGAAAAGAAAGAAAGAGAAAGAAGAATAGAAAGAAAAAGAGATTAGAGAGAGCTCCGGGCAAAAAGAAAAGAAAGAGAGAGAAAGAAGAGAGAGAGGAGGAGAGGCATGAGGAAGAAGAAGAGGAAGGGTTGTGGTCCGCCGGAAAAGTGACCGGGGAGAGCTAGCTGATGCCAGAGAAGTCACCGGAGCTCGGGTACGACGTCTCCTACACCTTCCACCAATCGAATCAAAGGTTGGTAACCCCAATTTCATTCGAAACCCCCAATTTCTTCATTTTAGGGATTTCTTCGATTGATCTTCGATTGAGTTGTTTCGAGGGTTGATTGAAACCTATGAAGTGTTCTTGAACACTTAGTTGGGGTAGGAATCGAGATTGTATTCTCGAATTTGCCCAAATTCAAATTTGGAAGGGTTTGGGGTTAAAATTCTAATTATTTATAAATTGGGGAAAATTGTTGATAATTAGGAATGAGCTTGGATTTGAGTAAATAGGCTTCGATTGATATTATTAAAATTATATAGTTGAAATATTAGCTGAACAAGACCCGTGAAGAGCTGGGCCGAGATTACTAAAGTTGAACCTTGACGTTAACGTGCCGGGTCCCTGCTCAGTTTGCCCAAATGTGCTTTAAGGGTGACGTTGAGAGTTCCAAACCTCTTCTTTTCAATCTTAAACACCCTAGAAAAATTCTAAATATGCTATCAAGCATCAAGAATTATTTTAGGTACCTTCTTGTTTCTCAAGGAGAGCATAGGATCAATTCTCCACTATTACGTTTTCTTTCCATAAAAGATTTGAGCTTGTAAAAAAAAAGTGTTGCATATTCAAATATAATGAATTTTAGTTATTAAGAAAAATACAATGTTAATTATTAATTTTGAATTGACGTAAAGAGCTTTAACTTGTCTAATGTGTAATTAATTTGAGCCGTATCAACATATAACTGTATTCATATGAATAATGTGATTGGATGAACGAGAAGAGTTTGAGGTGTTCCTTTGACAAGTATCATTGTTCAATTATTCCCATTTGTTCCATATATTTAACAAAAACATACAAATTTGGCACTTGGGTAGGTGACCAAATTCTAAAATGGTAATTTTATTCCTCATAAGTATTAGGAAACCTTAAGTAGGATGAATTGGTGGTATATTGAGGTTTAGAAACTAGATTTTCTAGAACCCAAGTAGAAACACAAGTTGAATTAAAATGCTTAGACCTTCCTAGAATTTGGATTCCTTCCAACCAAGCTAGATAAGCTTCCTTAGATGCGAATACAAGTTAGATAGAGGTCTAGTACTCAAATCCAAGTATGTGAAACACTCAAGTAGAGTGTTATATGCGAGTAAGTCAAGTGTCCGAGGAAGGATACGCATAAGTCGGGATAGAGAAGTCCGATAAGACCAAGAGCTTGACTCTGTGGCAACCATGGACTACATGTGAGAGTAATGGAAAGATAAATAACGAATTAAGTTAAGTAATAACTTTAATGAAGTAAATGTTATTCTTATAGGAACAACGGTACGCAATAGAGTGCAACAGGAACTCCGAGGAGACTACAGTTACAGGAGAGGATTGCATGGAATGTTGGCCAAGGTGAGGGTTCTTCCATCTCTGCTCCTAGGGTTGTATGCTTATGTGGATTACATGAGTATGTATATTCTCTGCTTGTCTGATATGTGTTAGCTAGAGGTATAGGATGCTAAAAGAATAAAAGAACTAGAAAATAGGTGGTGGAAAGTTGCTTGGATAAGAAGACATAGGAGTAGAGTGTAATTGGTTGCTATGATTGGTATGTTACAAATCCAACTCATACACTCCAGAGGCATGATGAGTAATTTATTAAATCTTTTCCACGACGGTGGCAAGAGTCCTTGTACGGAAGGACTAAGCTTTTATTTTGAAAACTCGTCACGACGGTGACTTAAATTATAATCATGTAAAGGGAGTTATTGGTGGGTTTTGGATTTGATTATGCTAGCGATGTGATACATCGAATAGAACAACGTCAGATGGTACTTGAGACCTCAGTTTTATAATCACCATGACGATGGTCATTGCCCTATCCTGGCAATAGGGTCAGAAAGGATTTATATTGCTATGACGATAGCTTGAGGTTCAGAGAATGCATCTGGACGGGTATATGAGTTATATCCTGTTGAGGAAACTTGTACATATTAATAAGGAGAGGAATTGTTGATCCTTCGGGAAAGATACAAAGAATCCTATTAATATGTGAGAATACGGTAAGGAGACACAGGAGGAACCTACGGGTGAACCGTGAGCCTAACCTAGTAAAAGAGAAATCGTCCTGTGGAGTTGGTCCAGGGTGTGTCAGTGGCCATGCTTCGAGACGTCGTGCCGTGCCCGCCATGTGGCCTGGTTGGGTAATGGACGAGTGGGCTCAGGCTATTGCCCCACAGTTAGGGGTCAGGACGTGCCCCTTGGTGGCTATGCGTCAGTTGTTTGATAGATAGAGATTGATTGTGATTGATTAATAGAATGGTCATGAGGTGACTAGTACCCAAGTGAATGGGTTAAGTATTGTTTGATTAATAGAATTGTCACGAGGTGACCAGTACCCAAGTGAATGGGTTAAGTATGTTTTGCCACGTGGTGGCCAGCAACCCGAGTGCATGGGTTCAAAGTGGGAAAGCCACGTAGTGGCTAGTAGATACCCCAGAGTTGGGGAGATTAAGTAGATGTATGTTTAGCATCTGTGTGTATATACAAATTGCCTATGTTTGCATATAATTGCTGATTGTGCAGGGTAGTGGTAACGTACAGGATTACATCTCCACACATCTTGTTTGATTCAGACATGCTGAAACGTGAGAAGACTGTTAAGTAAAAGCCGGCACTATATGTTACATGTTTACTTGCTGATTGATGACGTGGAATAAACTGCTGCATGTTTACAGTTATTAAATGCATGTGAGTGTTTGGGTGAAATTTCTGTTGTTGTGTGGTCGCCAAGAATGTATGCTAATTAACAATAACCAATTGTTTTTGCATGTGGTTGTGTATGACTCCCAATCCCAGCGCCACGGTACCCGCCTTGCGCCGAGGATGGGAGAGTTCTCACTGAGTCGCGTGGTTAAGACTCACACCTCATTTTACTACACAGAGACAGGTTAAATACAGGTGGAAGAAGTCTCAGTGGAACGAGGGACAAGCAAAACTTTCCAAGACCCACAACTTGTTAATGTTAGTGAATAAATTGTAATTGTAATTTAATTTACTTTATCATTGTATCATAAAGTAAAGGGTAGACGTACCCAATTAGACTGTATTACTAAATCTAGAACTGTCAGCTTCACACACCTTAAAGATCAGGATCCGTTAGATTACGATGCAGGGAAAACTTGTTTCCAAAATATATATATATATATATATATATACATATATATACATATATCTGTTGCATGTGAATAGGATAGGCAGCATCTTCGGATGTGTAGCCAGTACACAGGTTATATATTATGTGTGTTTTCCTATATCTATATCCTGAAGCGGCACTGGCCGTGGATTTACTTGCCTAGGATAGGCCACCATTTCGGTGTAGCCATGGTATTATACTGCATGTGGATTTCAATAATAGATATTCTGTCAATTAGGTGATAAGGCTTACAGGCATAGGGATATTTCGTGTGTCTGTGCTGGTCACGGTTCTCTAAACGTGGGTCGTGACACTCATCGGCAAAAACTGATTAAAAAAAGAAAAACAAATATTAAGTTTTCGAAACACTAATCAGCGAAAACTTACTAAAAAAGAAAAATGAATATCCAACTTTCGAAACACTTATCGACCAAAACTGATTAAAAAAATAAAAATGAATATAAAGTTTTCGAAACACTCATCGGCTAAAACTGATTAAAAAAGCAAAATGAATATCAAGTTTTCGAAACACTCATCGGTAAAAACTGATTTAAAAAAGAAAAATGAATATCAAGTTTTCGAAACACTCATCTACGAAAGCTGATTAAAGAAAATAAAAATGGATATCAAGTTTTCGAAACCACTCATCGGCGAAAAGTGATTAAAAAAAGAAAAATGAATATCAAGTTTTTGAAACACTCATCGGCGAAAACTTATTAAAAAAAGAAAAAAGAATATCAAGTTTTTGAAACACTCATCGACGAAAACTAATTAAAAAAAATAAAAATGAATATCAAGTTTTCGAAACACTAATCGGCGAAAACTGATTAAAAAAGGAAAATGAATATCAAGTTTTCGAAACACTAATCGGGGAAAACTATTTAAAAAAATAAAGAAAAATGAATATCAAGTTTTCGAAACACTCATCGGCGAAAACTATTTAAAAAAAAGAAAAATGAATATTACGTTTTCAAAACACTCATCGGCGAAAACTGATTAAAAAAAAAGAAAAAAGAATATCAAGTTTTCAGAACAATCATCCGCGAAAATTGATTAAAAAAAGAAAAATATATATCAAGTTTTCGAAACACTCATCGGCGAAAACAATTTAAAAATAGAAAAGAAAAATGTGGATATATTTTCAATAATAGATATTCTGTCAATTAGGTGTCTGTGCTGGTCAGGTTCTCTAAACGGGGGTCGTGACACTCATTGGCAAAAACTAATTAAAAAAAGAAAAATGAATATGAAGTTTTCGAAACACTAATCAGTGAAAACTTACTAAAAAAAGAAAAATGAATATCCAACTTTCGAAACACTTATCGACCAAAACAGATTTAAGAAAGAAAAATAAATATTAAGTTTTTCAAACACTCATCGGCGAAAACTGATTAAAAAAAAGAAAATGAATATCAAGTTTTCAGAACACTCATCAGCGAAAATTGATTAAAAAAAGAAATATGAATATCAAGTTTTCTAAAACACTCATCGGCTAAAACTGACTAAAAAAAGAAAAATGAATATCAAGTTTTCGAAACACTCATCAGTGAAAACTGATTTAAAAAGAAAAATGAATATCAAGTTTTGGAAACACTCATCGACGAAAACTGATTAGAAAAAGAAAAATGAATATCAAGTTTTCGAAACACTCATCTACGAAAGCTGATTAAAGAAAAAAAGTGGATATCAAGTTTTCGAAACCACTCATCGGCGAAAAGTGATTAAAAAAAGAAAAATGAATATCAAGTTTTCAAGACACTCATTGGCGAAAACTTATTAAAAAAAGAAAAAAGAATATCATGTTTTTGAAACACTCATCGACGAAAACTGATTAAAAAAATAAAAAAGAATATCAAGTTTTCGAAACACTAATGGACGAAAACTGATTAAAAAAAGAAAATGAATATCAAGTTTTCGAAACACTCATCGGGAAAACTATTTAAAAAAGAAAAAGAAAAATGAATATCAAGTTTTCGAAACACTCATCGGCGAAAACTATTTAAAAAAAAAAGGAAAAATGAATATTACGTTTTCAAAACACTCATCGGCGAAAACTGATTAAAAAAAAATGAATACCAAGTTTTCAGAACACTCATCGGCGGAAACTGATTAAAAAAAGAAAAATGAATATCAAGTTTTTGAAACACTTATCGGCGAAAACAATTTTAAAAAAAGAAAAATGAATATTACGTTTTCAAAACATTCAACGACGAAAATTAATTAAAAAATGAAAAATTACTATCAAGTTTTCGAAACACTTATCAACGAAAATTGATTAAAAAAAACAATAATAAATATTAAGTTTTTGAAACACTTATCGGCGAAAACTAATTAAAAAAAATAAAAATGAATATCAAGTTTTCAAAACACTCATCGACGAAAACTGATTAAAAAAGGAAAATGAATATCAAGTTTTCGAAACACTCATTGGGGAAAACTGATTTAAAAAAGAAAAATGAATATCAAGTTTTGGAAACACTCATCGGCCAAAATTGATTAAAAAAAAGAAAATTGAATATCAAGTTTTAGAAACACTCATCTACGAAAGCTGATTAAAAAAAAAGAAAAATGAATATCAAGTTTTCGAAACACTCATCGGCCAAAACTAATGAAAAAAAGGAAAATATATATCAAGTTTTCGAAAACACTCATTAGCGAAAACTTACGAAAAAGAAAATAATGAATATCAAGTTTTCGAAAAACTCATCGGCAAAAACTGATTAAAAAAATATAAGTTTTCGAAACACTCATCGGCGAAAACTAATTAAAAAAAAAGAAAAATGAATATCAAGTTTTCAGAACACTCATCGGCGAAAATTTATTAAAAAAAGAAAAAAGAATATCAAGTTTTCGAAAACACTCATCGGCAAAAACTGATTAAAAAAAGAAAAATGAATATTAATTTTCGAAACACTCATCGGCGAAATCTGATTCGAAGAAAGAAAAATGAATATCAAGTTTTTAGAACATTCATCAACGAAAACTGATTAAAAAAAGAAAAATGAATATCATGTTTTCGAAACACTCATCAGTGAAAAACTAATTAAATAAAGAAAAATGAATATCACATTTTCGAAACACTCAACGGCTAAAATTGATTATGAAAAAAAATGAATATCATGTTTTCGAAACACTCATGGGGGAAAACTATTTAAAAAAAAAGAAAAATGAATATTACACGGCTCGCTCAACGCCGCTTCAGTCTATACATATACACATAATCAATCACACGTACATATAATATACATATTGAGCACGCGCTTAAGGGCGGGTGATCTATCCTATTCACATGCAGAATCCCTGTGTACAGTCAAGCATATATATTCAATCACACACCTGCATAAAATATACATATTGATCACACGCCTCGATGCGTGTGACCTATCCTATTCACATGCGGAAGCCGTATTTTCACACAATCAAGTATTCAGTCACACATATATATAAGTTTACATATTGTCCACACGCTCAGTGCGTGTGATCTATCCTATTCACATGCAGGAGTCACATCCATATATATATATATATACACATGATATTCATCATATCACAACCTATATCCCCCACAACAAGACCAATCTTTAATCTGTATGAAGCCGACAGTTCTAGAGTGTGACATATCCATATATGCATATAGCAACTGTACAAAACAATGCTATACCAAAAGAATCATATACATATACATCCTAACAAAATACATATATCAATACTACCCACGCGAACAATGCGTGCGGTCTCTAAGTCTGTCCGCCTCCCTGAGATGAAGTGGAAGCGCTCCCGATGCCTATACCACCTGGGTCTGTAACATGTAACATTGGGGTGAGTCAAACAGACTCAGTGAGAGGCTTTCCCATCCCTGGTGTAGTAGCGGGCACCACTACAACTGGGGAAGAGGAGCCAATCACAAACACATACGCATATAACGGGTTTAAATTTTCATATATTAGGTGGTCAGGCAATTAACATATATCATATTCACAATAAAGAATTTAAAGCATGGATTTACATACATTTAAATTCACACATACATCATATCATGATTTAACATATAATTCCATGTGGTCACCCGTAATCAATTAACCGTAATCATAAACTGGCCCGAAGGCAATGTCTCCGTTAGGAGAGAATCTGGCCCGAAGGTAATATCTCACGTGAGCAGTATGGGAACCTAGTTGATCATTCTAGGAACCCCTGGTCCCAAGACTATACTTGGAACAATAGTCTGACCCCAAGACTTCACTTGGAGCAATAGCCGGCGACTCATCTGACCTCGGTTTACCCAAGGTAATAGACATAATGTGGTGAACTCATATACTCTGTATTTCTGTGGTTTGACTCAAGACAAGGGACTCAATCTACCCGGACCACCCGTGATAGACTCGGTTCCCGCGTTGTACAATAAATGACCCCTATGGACCACTACTTATTCATTTTACTTCTGGTTAAGCAACCTAGACTTCCAAGTGGTTTCTAATTCGGACTCTTGATTCAAAACAAGTCACCTATGTTTATTTTCTTTAAGGATTTACATACGAACCACACTTTTCAGGTAATGGTCGATGAGGTTTGTTTCTAGTACCACAAGGCCCTCACAAATAAAATTGACTCGATCCTACCCCCGATATCATCTAGGTCCCGAGGACCTTCTTTCCATATAAGGCTCCTTGAGCCACCATTGCTTTTACAATTCACATACACACATATAGCACGTTTCCACATATACTGTAATTTAGGAACAACAATAGCATGTTATCTAACATGTAATTCCTACAAAAAGGCAAGAAGACAAACCATATATCCATGTCCGCAGTCAACCCTATAGGGCAAGGATAGGAAAGCCCCTCACCTGGTTGGCCCCTCTGGTCGGCTCTCGGTGCGCCCGAAGTCCACTCACAGTATGGTGCCCTATGCACATATACTTGAGAGATTCAGAAACTTGCAATTTCAACCACTATAGTGTACATGTAACGCTAACGCTCATGTTCTTTCCAATTAATTCCATAGACTAGTTGTTGGCTTGGAATGCCCTCAACTAGTTTTTGGAACACCTAGCATGCTTCTAATCGTGTCCAACCCTTGTTAAATCACACTATTTGGAAGCCTTGAGTTTTGGGAATGCAAGGTTACCCCATTTCCACCTCTGTGTCCATGCGAAGTTTCCATTGCGCAAATTTTGAATTTATGGCTCAAGAGAGTCATAAATCCTATTTGTCTAAGACTTCCATTCACTAAAATAACTTTCAATACTTTACCTACGCATGAATACACATGTCCGGATACGCGTAAAATTAGGAAAGTGTCTCTTTTTCCCCGAACGGGGTTCCGGGTGAGACGGGAACTACACGGGTTTTAATCCCTCTTACATTCCAATAATTTTTAACAATTATATAATTATTATTCAACCTTTCAATGCACCCCAAGTCATCCCACAACACCCTTAAACCTTAACAACCACATTTTCCTACACTTTTTCGAACCCGGATAAATTCCATCAATTTGGTTCTGGTTCCTAAGCTTCCAACTCACTCCCTAACATGCATATACTTCAATTTAGGACCCAGAACACTCAGATTGAATCAATTGGGGTCTTTCCAAAAATCCCTAAAATTGATAAAATTGGGGTTTGAGAGTTTCGGGACTTCTCACCTCGATTCAACCGGTTAGAAGGACGATATGGAGTAGAGGAGACTCCCAGCTACCTTCCCCGGTGAAGAAACGGCGTTTTCCGGCGAGAAGCTCTCTTCCTCTTGTTTCTCTCTCTAACCCGAGCTCTCTCTCTCTCTCTAGCCACAAAGATGGTGATGGACGGCGAACTCCGACCACCACGAACGTCCGGCCACCTCTCCACCATGCTCAGCCGTCGTTCGTCCGTGAGCCTCCGTCCGTGAGCCTCAACCCTCTCTTCCCCTCCATGCTTCCTCTTGGTCGTGCGTCCCCTGCACGTTTCTTTCCCCTTCCTTTTTTTTTTTCTTTTGTTCTCTTTCTTTCTATTACATATATACATATATATTAAATTAATATATATGTATATGTCACTTAAAACAATCTGGTCCCCTTTTTCTTCTTTTAATATATATATATATATATTTAATTAACATATATACTTATCATCAAAATAAAATCTGACAAGTAATAAAAATAATAAAAAAAAAACAAATATGTAGAATTATTAGGTTACACAAAAATTTGTATATATTTCTTTCTTTAAAAAGAAAAATTAAGTAGTAGGATAGTATTTTTTTTTATCTCTTTTTCCACTTCTACATTAATTAATTAAATTAAATTAATGATGCTAATTAAATATCCTCGGGTATTACAGTTTTTAAAACCGGACCGGTCGAGGCACTGGTTCACGGTTCAATGGTCCAATCATGGTCGAACCGTGGTCAAACCGGTGGCATTTAAAACATATATTTTTAATTAAATATACTAAAATATATTATAAAAAAATTATATAGTTCATAGTTACATGTCTCCATCTCCATCTAAACATGATAAGAAATAGAACAAGTTGCAAATTACCACAATATCATATTAGACTCTTCAAATAAGTTCAAGGATCAACATATTTAAGTCTCAAGTCTTATCACAAACCAAACAATAAATACTGAAATAGAAGAATCCTTACAACTAAAAGTCACAACAAATTCTCAATAAATACTAAATCATAAGCAACACAATTTTTTTTTAAAAAAGAACAACCGGTCAAACCGTCTAAACCATTGGTTCTGACCGGTTTGGACGGTTCTTAATCGGTTTTTCCGGTTTTATATCTGACCGGTTCTTTGGTTATTCTGGACCGGACTGGCAGGCGGTTTACCGATTTTCCGGTCCGGTCTGGTTTTGAAAACACTGAAAAAAAAGAAAAATGAATATCAAGTTTTCGAAACACTAATCGGCGACAGCTGATTAAAAAAAAGAAAATGAATATCACGTTTTCAAAACACTCATCGGCGAAAATTGATTAAAAAAAGAAAAATGAATATCATGTTTTGGAAAACACTCATCTAAAAATGAATATCAAGTTTTCGAAACACTCATCGGCAAAAACTGATTAAAAAAGGAAAAATGAATATCAAGTTTTCGAAACACTCATCAGCGAAAACTTACTAAAAAATGAAAAATGAATATCTGGTTTTCGAAACAAAATTCGACCAAAACTGATTAAAAAAATAAAAATGAATATAAATTTCGAAACACACATCGGCGAAAACTGATTAATAAAAGAAAATGAATATCAAGTTTTCAAAACACTCATCGGCGAAAACTGATTAAAAAAAGAAAAATTAATATCAAGTTTTCGAAACACTCATCGGCGAAAACTGATTAAAAAAAGAAAATGAATATCAAGTTTTCGAAATACTTACAAAAACTGATTAAAGAAAATAAAAATGAATATCAAGTTTTCGAAACACTCATTGGCGAAAACTGATTAAAAAAAGAAAATAAATATAAAGTTTTTGAAACACTCATCGACGAAAACTGATTAAAAAAAGAAAAATAAACATCAAGTTTTCGAAACACTCATCGGTGAAAAACTAACTAAATAAAGAAAAATGAATATCACGTTTTCAAAACACTCATCGGCTAAAACTGATTAAGAAAAAGAAAAATGAATATCATGTTTTCGAAACACTCATCAGGGAAAACTATTTAAAAAAAAGAAAAATGAATATTACGTTTTCGAAACACTCATCGATGAAAACAAATTAAATAAAGAAATGAATATCACGTTTTGGAAACACTCATCGGCGAAAACTGATTAAGAAAAAGAAAAATGAATATCAAGTTTTTCGAAACACTCATCGGCTAAAACTGATTAAAAAAAAGACAAATGAATATCAAGTTTTCAGAACACTCATCGGCGAAAATTGATTAAAAAAAGAAAAAAGAATATGAAGTTTTTGAAAACACTTATCGGCTAAAACTGATGAAAAAAAGAAAAATGAATATCAAGTTTTCGAAACACTCATCAGCAAAAACTGATTAAAAAAAGAAAATTAAATATCACGTTTTTGAAAAACTCATCGGCGAAAAATGATTTAGAAAAAAAAATGAATATAAAGTTTTCGAAACACTCATCGGTGAAAAACTAACTAAATAAAGAAAAATGAATATCACGTTTTCGAAATACTCATCGGCGAAAACTGATTAAGAAAAAGAAAATCAATATCAAGTTTTCGAAATACTCATTGGGGAAAACTATTTAAAAAAAAAAAAGAAAAAAGAATATTACGTTTTCAAAACACTAATCGGCGAAAACTGATTAAAAAAAAGAAAAATGAATATCAAGTTTTCAGAACACTCATCGGCGAAAAGTGATTATAAAAAGAAAAATGAATATCAAGTTTTCGAAACACTAGTCGGTGAAAACTATTTAAAAAAAAAGAAAAAAGAATATTACGTTTAAGAAACACTCAACAGCGAAAACTGATTAAAAAATAAAAAATTACTATCAAGTTTTCGAAACACTTATCGGCGAAAATTGATTAAAAAAAGAAAAATAAATATTAAGTTTTTGAAACACTTAACGGCGAAAACTGATTAAAAAAAGAAAAATGAATATCAAGTTTTCAAAACACTCATCGGCGAAACCTGTTTAAAAAAAGAAAAAGAAAAATGAATATCAAGTTTTCAGAAAACTCATTGGCGAAAACTAATTAAAAGAAGAAAAATAATTATCAAGTTTTCGAAAAACTCATCGGCGAAAACGGATTAAAAAAAGAAAAATGAATATCAAGTTTTCGAAACACTTATCGGCAAAAACTAATTAAAAAAAGAAAAATGAATATCAAGTTTTCAAAACACTCATCAGCGGAAACTTACAAAAAAAAGGAAAATGAATATCCAGTTTTCGAAACACCAATCGACGAAAACTGATTAAAAAAAATGAATATAAAGTTTTCGAAACACTCATCGGCGAAAACTGATTAAAAAAATGATAAATAAATATCAAGTTTTTGAATCACTCATCGGAAAAAACTGATTAATAAAAAGAAAAATAAATATCAAGTTTTCGAAACACTCATTAGCGAAAACTTACCCAGAAAATAAAAATGAATATCACGTTTTCGAAACACTCATCGATGAAAACTAATTAAATAAAGAAAAATGAATATCAAGTTTTCGAAACACTCATCGGCGAAAACTGATTAAGAAAAAGAAAAATGATTATCAAGTTTTTGAAACACACATCGGCAAAAACTAATTGTCACGATCCCCTACCGGGCGTCCGTGACCGGCACAGGAAGTAGGATTTCTCCTATCCCGTAAGCCTCAAATGCCTGATTGACATTTACACATGTTCTTAACTACCCATTTCTAATACAAAAAATATATGGTATTTATGGCCATCCATATCCGATGACCTAAATAACGTGCAATCCACGGCTCGCTCAACGCCGCTTCAGTATATATATATACACGTATTCACGCACACGTACATATAGTATACATATTGATCACGCGCTTCAGGGCAGGTGATCTATCCTATTCACATGCAGAAATCCTGTGTACAGTCATACATATATTCAATCACACGCTTGCATATAGTTTACATATTGATCACATGCCTCAATGCGTGTGATCTATCCTATTCACGTGCGGAAGTCATACATATATATATATATATATATATATATATATGCTATGTCATAGCCTAAAGTCCCAATACCAAGACCTAACTTTAATCTGTATGAAGCCGACAATGCTAGAATTCAAGTGACATATATATATACACAGCAGATATAAACGTACATACGCCAGGCCCAAAAGGATTCATATATATATACATCACAACATGTATACATAATCAAAATAACCCAAAAGGATTCATATATATATACATCACAACATGTATACATAATCAAAATAACTAACTAGTAATCACGTATAATATTCAACTAGTTCTCATAGGGCGTCTTTCAAGGTTAAATATGTTAGTTGAGTTTGTTTAGGTTGTCCGGGTAGATCGAGTCAGTCATCCTGATCGGACAGACAGGACTATGACGTCAGCAAGTATGCCACATAGTGGCCATTACCTTGGTTAAAACTGAGGTCAGACAAATTGCCGGCTATTACTCTAAGCATGCCTTGGAGTAAGAAAGTTCCTGGTGTGATCAACCAGGTTCGTACATGAAATTTCCTTCGGGCCAGTATTTCTCTTAGCGTAATGCGGGAGACAGAAAGTGAGTGCCTACGTGCACAAGTATATGTTAACTATGGAACCATATGTTATATGTTTATGATTGATTTACATGCAGATTAATAAATATGTTAAAATAATGAAATAGGATTTTAAATTATGAATATGATTTACTGATTGCCTGATCATGTTAAAGATCATAATACGAATCTGTTTCATGCGCATGTGGTTGTGGTTGCTCCCTTCCCCCAGTTGTAGTGGTACCCGCTGCTACGCCAGGGATGGAGGAGCTTCTCACTGAGTCTGTTCGACTCACCCCCCCTGTTTACATGTTTCAGATACAGGTGGTTCAGGAGTCGGGAATGCGTCCACTTCTTCTCAAGGAGGCGGACAACTCTGAAGACCGCACGCTTTGTTCGCGTCGGTAGTTATTTTGATTATGTATACATGTTCTGATGTATATATATATGAATCCTTTTTGGTCGTGGCGTATGTACGTTTACATCTGCTGTGTATATATATATGTCACACTTGAATTCTAGCATTGTCGGCTTCATACAGATTAAAGTTAGGTCTTGGTATTGGGACTTTAGGCTATGACATAGCATATATCATGTATATATATATATATATATTTGACTTCTGCATGTGAATAGGATAGATCACACGCATTGAGGCGTGTGATGAATATGTAAACTATATGCAAGCGTGTGATTGAATATATGTATGACTGTACACAGGATTTCTGCATGTGAATAGGATAGACCACCTGCTCTGAAGCGCGTGATCAATATCTATACTATATGTACGTGTGCGTGAATACGTGTATATATATAGACTGAAGCGGCGTTGAGCGAGCCGTGGATTGTACGTTATTTAGGTCATCGGATATGGATGGCCATAAATACCATATATTGTTTGTATTAGAAATGGGTAGTTAAGAACATTTGTAAATGTCAATCAGGCATTTGAGGCTTACGAGATAGGAGAAATCCTACTTCTTGTGCCGGTCATGGACGCCCGTTAGGGGGTCGTGACAAACTTGGTATCAGAGTCTGGTTTACTTTAAATTGTATGAAGCCATAGGTATAACCAGGTGTCGGTTTACGCCTCGTTGTGAACCTGGGCGCAACGTGGGAGTAAAAAGGCACTTGTGCAAGTACCCATGACATTGTGTCAGCCTTTCTTTCTACTCTCTTTGATATGAAATATCATTGATATACATGTACTCATTAGGTGTGGTCCTTGTGCAGTATAGGGATGTCACTGATTACGAGACAGGCTAGGGGTGGAGGGAGGACTCCTACTGAATTTGATCAAGAGTCAGTTCGGGAGGAGGAAATGCCCACCCGAGGTTGAGGTAGAGGCCGTACCCGAGGCCGAGGTAGAGGTCGTGTTCGTGGTCAAGGTAGAGCACAAGTGAGAGAAGAAGAGAGGAGGCAGTCACCGAAACCTCACGTTGAGACAGGTGCACCTTCTGTGGCAGAAATGCTCACAGCAGGATGTCAAGAATTAAGAGAAGAGATGACGAGACAAATACAAAGGGAAGTACGTCGGTTAGTAGTCGGCGAGGAAGAAGAAGAGAGAGTTCCGAGTAATCAAGAAATGGATGTTGTTGAGGAAGAGGATAGAGAATGGCAACAACCGCAGGACAAGCCTCATGAGCCGCGGGCAGCACCCAGAGAGCTGCCAATTTCAAAATTTCTAAAGCTTCATCCAGCCACTTTCTGCGGAACTAGTGAGAAATAGGATCCGCAGTACTTTGTCAGAGATGTGGTCAGAATTGGGCACATGCTGAGGTGCTCAGGGCATGAGTTAGTGGAATTAACTTCATTCCAGCTGAGGGGAGCGGCTAGAGTATGGATAGAGTCCGTACAGACGAGGTATTCACAAAGGGTGGCACCAATGACCTGGGAAGATTTTCAGAGGGAATTCTTGGGTCGGTTTCTATCTGAAGGCTAAAGATGCAAAGCGTCAGCAATTCGAGGAGTTGTGGATGACGCCTAACATGATCGTGACAGAGTATGAGTTACTTTTTACGGAACTGGCTTAATTCTCACCTGAGTTAGTTCCTGATGAAGAGGCGAGGATAAAGAGATTCATACACCGTCTCACGGAGCCGTTATTTACTGCTTTGTTACCCCAGAGGAGACAATTTGAGACTTTAGCTCAAGCAGCAGACTTTGCCAGAATGATTGGAACCAGGAAGAGGTACGAGACTTCTGTTGATCCCAAAGTCAAGTTAATTACAGGCAGTGATAACCAAGGAGGTGGAAGTAAGAAGAGGAAGACAACAGATGGAAGTGCAGGATATTTAGGGTCCGCAGGAGGACAATCCTCAACTACCACCCATGAAACAGGTACAAGAGGAAATTTTCAAGGGGGACAAAGAGTGCAAGGGGGTGGAAATACCGGTAAAACAAGACCCCAGTGTGCGACTTGTGGCAGGTATCATTTTGGAGTGTGTCAAAGACTGACAGGGGGATGCCACCACTGCGGCCAGGTGGGCCATATGGCTAGAGAGTGTCCAAAGAGAAAAGAGGGTACAAGTGTGAGAAGTAATCCGACGCCAAGGGGTACACCTATTCCAGCCCCACCAGTAAGAACCGTACCACCACAGCCAGCAAGTACAGGTGCAGCTAGAGGTCGTGGTGCAGGATCTAGTGGCAGGGGGCCAGGGGCAGTAGGTGGAGGACAAGCGCGGGTATTTGCACTTTCTCAGCAAGACGCTCATGCTTCAAATGCAGTTGTGACAGGTACCCTTATTGTTTGCTCTCTTGAAGCACGAGTCTTATTTGATTCCGGCTCCACTCATTCTTATGTGTCGCATGCATTTGCTTCTAAATTCAACAAAAGTCCGTCTAGAATGAAAGAAACAGTACTGGTCTCTACTCCAATGGGAGAATCGGTACAAGTAGAGTATGTGCACAAGTCTTGCATTGTGGAGGTCAATGGTCATGAGACTGTGGTACACCTTCGGTTGTTGTGTATGGTTGATCTAGATGTGATCCTCAGAGTGGATTGGTTGGCGTCTTGCCATGCGGTTGTGGACTGCAGGGCTAAATATTTGAAATTTAATATGCTAAACGAGGAGCCTTTTGTGATACTAGGTGACGGGGCTGCACCGTATCCAAGCTTGATCTCGGCTTTGAAGGCATCCAAATTACTTGTAAAGGGATGTAAAAGGTATTTGGCCTTGGTTAAGGATACCACGAAAGCAAAACTTTCACCGACTCAAGTACTGGTAGTGCGAGAGTTCTTGGATGTGTTTCCAAAAGAATTGTCGCGGTTGCAACCTGGCACCCAACCTATCTCCACACCACCTTACCGGATGGCTCCGAAAGACTTGAAGGAGTTACATACGCAGTTGCAAGAATTGCTTGACAAGGGTTTTATAAGACCCAGTTTCTCTCCTTGGGGTGCACCGGTCCTTTTTATGAAGAAGAAGGACGGATCTTTGCGGTTGTGTATCGATTACCGGAAGTTAAACAAGGTGACGATCCGCAATCAATACCCACTGCCGAGGATAGATGACCTATTTGATCAGTTGCAGGGTGCGAAGCGGTTTTCCAAGATTGATTTGCGATCTGAGTATCACCAATTAAAGATTCGAGAATTAGATATACCTAAGACCGCATTCCGGACTCGATATGGACATTATGAGTTCTTGGTAATGTCTTTTGGATTAACTAATGCTCCTGCAGCGTTCATGGACATGATGAACAGGGTCTTCAAACCTTTTTTGGACCGATTTGTCATTGTCTTTATTGATGACATCTTGGTTTACTCTAAGAATTCTGAAGAACATGCAGAACACTTGAGAATAGCATTGCAGAAGTTGAGAGAAGAGAAACTGTATGCCAAGTTCTCTAAGTGTGAATTCTGGCTTGACAAAGTTGCCTTTTTGGGTCACATGGTATCATCAGTGGGAATCTACGTTGATCCATGTAAGGTAGAAGCGGTGAAGAATTGGTCCTAGCCTACCTCAGTTACCGAAATTCACAGTTTCTTGGGCTTGGCCGGATATTGTAGAAGATTTGTGCAGGACTTCTCTAAGGTTGTTGCACCTATTACTAAATTAACACAGAAGGGGGGTGAAGTTCATATGGGATGATAAGTGCGAGCAGAGTTTTCAGAAGTTGAAAGACAGTCTCACTACCGCTCCGGTGTTGGCATTACCTGAAGGCACAGGAGGGTATGTGGTATACTGTGATGCGTCGAGGATCGGGTTAAGGTGTGTCTTGATGCAGCACGACAAAGTGATTGCGTATGCATCGTGACAACTGAGGAAACATAAGAAGAATTACCCGGCTCACGACCTCGAGATGGCTGCTGTAGTATTCGCTTTGAAAATTTGGGGGCATTACTTGTATGGTGAGACTTGTGAAATTTATACAGACCAGAAAGACTTGAACTTGAGACAACGTCGATGGTTAGAGTTGTTGAAAGACTACGACTGCACGATCTTGTATCATCCAGGAAAGGCTAATGTGGTAGCTGATGCTCTGAGCCGGAAATCCATGGGCAGTCTCGCTCATATAAGTGAAGAAAGAAGACCGTTGATCAGAGAGTTATACGAGCTAGAACAGACGAGAAATCTGTTTGAGATTGGGGATTCTAACTTACTTCTAGCTCATTTGCAAGCTAAGTCCTCTCTGATAGAAAAGGTGAAGGCTAGACAGGATGAAGATACCGACCTCAAGCAAATTAGGGATACTGTAACTGAAGAGAAAGGGGACAACATCCGATTCTCTATTGATGATTTCGGAGTACTTCGGTTGGAGGGACGGTTGTGTGTCCCTATGGTTGATAACTTGAAGGAAAGAATCCTTGAAGAAGCACACCAGACAGCTTATACAATCCATCCGGGAGCCAATAAAATGTATCAGGACCTGAAACAACTGTATTGGTGGAATGGCATGAAAAGGGATGTTGCAAACTATGTAGCCAGGTATTTAGTATGTCAACAAGTCAAGGCTGAACACCAAAAGCCCGCCGGAACATTACAACAGATAGAAATACCTGAGTGGAAATGGGAGAGGATAACTATGGATTTTGTAACAAGGTTGCCAAGATCACCACGTGGATTTGATTCGGTTTGGGTGATAGTGGATCGCATGACTAAGTCCGCGCACTTTCTGCCAGTTAAGACTACTTACGGAGTGAGTCAATATGCGCATATTTATCTATCAGAAATCGTTAGATTGTTCGGTATGCCTGTATCCATAATATCTGGTAGAGGGCCACAGTTCACTTCCAGGTTTTGGAAGTCATTGCAGGAAGTGTGAGGAACGAGAGTTGATTTGAGTACTGCGTTCCACCCACAAACCGACGTGCAATCAGAAAGAACCATTCAGATTCTTGAGGACATGCTTCGGGCGTGTATTATGGATTTCGGCGGAAGTTGGGAAAGGTATTTACCTTTGGCTGAGTTTGCATACAATAACAGTTATCAAGCGAGTATCCAGATGGCACCGTTCGAGGCTCTGTACGGTCGTAGGTGCAGATCCCCGATTGGGTGGTTTGAGGTCAGAGAAGCTAGCTTAATTGGCCCAGAATTGTTGCAAGATGCCTTGCAGAAGGTGAAGTGTATAAGAGGAAGATTGTTAACGGCTCAAAGTAGGCAAAAGTCTTATGCAGACAACCGAAGGAGAGAACTTGAATTCGCCATTGGTGAACAGGTGTACTTGAGAATATCACCGATGAGAGGCGTGATGCGATTCGATAAAAAGGGGAAACTAAGTCCTCAGTATATCGGACCGTTTGAAATCCTAAAACGTGTTGGAAATGTAGCGTATCGGTTGGAATTGCCTACGGAATTGGAGGGAGTACATCCTGTCTTTCATGTATCAATGCTTCGGAAATATCTTCCCGACCCCTCGCACGTAATCCAATTGCAAGACGTGCAACAAATCGGAAATCTGACATATGAAGAGGAGCCAGTGGAAATCTTAGATCGGCAGTTGAAGAAACTCATAACGAATGAGATTCCATTGGTTAAGGTTCTGTGGAGAAGTCACTCGACTGAAGAAGCTACATGGGAGGTCGAGGGTGAAATGCACAGGACGTGTCCTCATCTGTTTCAAGACTAAGGTTAATAGTGTATTGTTGAAATTCAGGGACTGAATTTCTTAAGGGGGGAAGATTGTAATATCCGAGATATTTAGATTTAATTATTTTCATTATTATTAAATTTATTTTTCTTTCATAAAGAAAAATAAATTAAATTAAAGAATTATAGGGTTAAAAATAGAGTAAAGAAGAGAGTAATAGGGAATATTTATAAATTTTTAGGAATAGGTCCTAAAAATTTATAAATATTCCCTATTACTCTCTTCTTTACTCTATTTTTAACCCTATAATTCTTTAATTTAATTTATTTTTCTTTATGAAAGAAAAATAAATTTAATAATAATGAAAATAATTAAATCTAAATATCTCGGATATTACACTAATTAAAAAAAGAAAAATGAATATTACGTTTTTGAAACACTCAACGGCGAAAACTGATTAAAAAAACAAAAAAATTAAATATCAAATTTTCGAAACACTCATCGACAAAAACTAATTAAAAAAAGAAAAATGAATATCAAGTTTTCTAAACACTCATTAGCGAAAACTTACTAAAAAAAGAAAAATGAATATCAAGTTTTCGAAAAACTCATCAGCAAAAACTGATTAAAAAAAGAAAAATAAATATTAAGTTTTCGAAACACTCATCGGCGAAAACTGATTAAAAAAAAGAAAAATGAATATCAAGTTTTCAGAACACTCATCGGCGAAATTTTATTAAAAAAAGAAAAATGAATATCATGTTTTCGAAAACACTCATCGCCAAAAACTGATTAAAAAAAGAAAAATAAATATTAAGTTTTCGAAACAATAATCGGCGAAAATTGATTAAAAAAAAGAAAAATGAATATCAAGTTTTCAGAACACTCATTGGCGAAAATTAATCAAAAAAAAGAAAAAAGAATATCATTTTTTTTATAACAAAAGAATATCATGTTTTAGAAAGCACTCATCGGCTAAAACTGATTAAAAAAAGAAAAATAAATATCAAATTTTCGAAACACTCATCGGCAAAAACTGATTAAAACAAAAAAAATGAATATCAAGTTTTCAGAACACTCATCGGCAAACATTTATTAAAAAAGAAAAATGAATATCAAGTTTTCGAAAACACTCATCGGCAAAAACTTATTAAAAAAAAAGAAAAATGAATATTAATTTTCGAAACACTCATCGGTGAAATCTGATTAAAAGAAAGAAAAATGAATATCAAGTGTTTAGAACACTCATCGGCCAAAACTGATTAAAAAAAGAAAAATGAATATCAAGTTTTCGAAACACTCATCAACCAAAACAAACTAAAAAAAGAAAAATGAATATCCAGTTTTCGAAACACTATTCGACCAAAACTGATTAGAAAAATAAAAATGAATATAAATTTTCCAAACACTCATCGGCAAAAACTGATTAAAAAAGGAAAATGAATATCAAGTTTTTGAAACACTCATCGGCGAAAACTGATTAAAAAAAGAAAAATGAATATCAAGTTTTCGAAACACTCATATACGAAAACTGATTAAAGAAATAAAAAATGGATATCAAGTTTTCGAAACACTCATCGGCGAAAACTGATTAAAAAAATGAATATCAAGTTTTGGAAACACTCATTGGTGAAAAAATAATTAAATAAAGAAAAATGAATATCACGTTTTCGAAACACTAATCGGCGAAAACTGATTAAGAAAAAGAAAAATGAATATCATGTTTTCGTAACACTCATGGGGGAAAACTATTTAAATAAGAAAAAGAAAAATGAATATTACATTTTCGAAACACTCATCAATGAAAACTAATTAAGTAAAGAAAAATGAATATCACTTTTTCGAAACACTCATCGGCGAAAACTGATTAAGAAAAAGAAAAATTAATATCACGTGTTCGAAACAATCATCGGCGAAAACTGATTAAAAAAAGAAAAATTAATATCAAGTTTTCAAAACACTCATCGGTGAAAACTGATTAAAAAAAAGAAAAATGAATATCAAGTTTTCGAAACACTCATCGTAGAAAATTGATTAAAAAAAGAAAAATGAATATCATGTTTTGGAAAACACTCATCGACTAAAAATGATTAAAAAAAGAAAAATGAATATCAAGTTTTCGAAACACTCATCGGCAAAAACTGATTAAAAAAAGAAAAATGAATATCAAGTTTTCGAAACACTCATCAGCGAAAACTTACTAAAAAAAGAAAAATGAATATCCAGTTTTTGAAACACAATTCGACCAAAACTGATTAAAAAAATTAAAATTAATATAAATTTTCGAAACACTCATCGGCGAAAACTGATTAAAAAAAGAAAAATGAATATCAAGTTTTCGAAATACTTATCTACGAAAACTGATTAAAGAAAATAATAATGAATATCAAGTTTTCGAAACACTCATCGGCGAAAACTGATTAAAAAAAGAAAATAAATATCAACTTTTTGAAACACTCATCGGCGAAAACTGATTAAAAAAATAAAAATGAATATCAAGTATTCGAAACACTCATCGGTGAAAAACTAATTAAATAAAAAAAATGAATATCACGTTTTCGAAACACTCATTGGCTAAAACTGATTAAGAAAAAGAAAAATGAATGTCATGTTTTTGAAACACTTATCGGGGAAAACTATTTAAAAAAAGAAAGAAAAATGAATATTACGTTTTCGAAACACTCATCGACGAAAACTAATTAAATAAAGAAAAATGAATATCACGTTTTCGAAACACTCATCAGCGAAAACTGATTAAGAAAAAGAAAAATGAATATCAAGTTTTCCAAACACTCATCGGCGAAAACTGATTTTAAAAAAATGAATATCAAGTTTTCAGAACACTTATCGGCGAAAATTGATTAAAAAATGAAAAATGAATATCATATTTTGGAAAACACTCATCGGCTAAAACTGATTAAAAAAATGAATATCAAGTTTTCGAAACACTCATCGGCAAAAATTGATTAAAAAAAGAAAAATGAAAATCAAGTTTTCGAAACACACATCAGCGAAAACTTACTAAAAAAAGAAAAAAGAATATCCAGTTTTCGAAACACTATTCGACCAAAACTGATTAAAAAAGTAAAAATGAATATAAATTTTTGAAACACTCATCGGCAAAAACTGATTAAGAAAGGAAATTGAATATCAAGTTTTCGAAACACTCATCAACGGGAACTGACTAAAAAAATAAAAATGAATATCAAGTTTTCGAAATACTCATCTACGAAAACTGATTAAAAATAGAAAATAAATATCAAGTTTTTGAAACACTCATCGACGAAAACTGATTTAAAAAAGAAAAATGAATATCAAGTTTTCGAAACACTCATCGGTGAAAAACTAACTAAATAAAGAAAAATGAATATCACGTTTTCGAAACACTCATCGGCTAAAACTGATTAAGAAAAACAAAAATGAATATCATTGTCACGACCCCCGTTTTGAGGACCGTGACCAGCACAGACACAAGGAATATCCCTATGCCTGTAAGCCTTATCACCTAATTGACAGAATATCTATTATTGAAAATACATCCACATGCAGTATAATACCATGGCTACACCGAAATGGTGGTCTATCCTAGGCAAGCAAATCCACGGCCAGTGCCGCTTCAGGATATAGATATAGGAAAACTCACATAATATATAACCTGTGTATTGGCTACACATCCGAAGATGCTGCCTATCCTATTCACATGCAACATATATATGTATATATATATATTTTGGAAACAAGTTTTCCCTGCATCGTAATCTAACGGATCCTGATCTTTAAGGTGTGTGAAGCTGACAGTTCTAGATTTAGTGATACAATATAATTGGGTACGTCTAGATTTAGGGATCTTTAAGGTGTGTGAAGCTGACAGTTCTAGATTTACACCCACATGAACAAGTTGCGGGCCTTGGAAAGTGTTGTTTAACCCTCGTTCCACCGAGACTTCTTCCACCTGTACTTAACCTGTCTCTGTGTAGTAAAATTGAGGTGTGAGTCTTAACCACGCGACTCAGTGAGGACTCTCCCACCCCCGGCTCAAGGCGGGTACCATAGCGCTGGGTTTGGGAGTCATACACAACCACATGCAAAAACCACTAGTTACTGTTAGTTAGCATGCACTCTTGGTGATCACACAACAACAGAAATTTCACCTTAACACTCACATGCATTTAATAACTGTAAACATGCAGCAGTTTATTCCACGTCATCAATCAATAAGTAAACATGTAACATATAGTGCCGCCTTTTACCTACCGGTCTTCTCACGTTTCAGCATGTTTGAATCAAACAAGACGTGTGGTTGCGTAATCCTGTACGTTACCACTACGCTGCACAATCAGCAATTATATGCAAACACAGATAATTTATACATACACACAGATACTAAACAAACATCTATTTAATCTACCCAACTCTGGGGTATCTACTAGCCACTACGTGGCTTTCCCACTTCGAACCCGTGCACTCGGGTTGCTGGACACCATGTTGCAAAGCATACCTAACTCATTCACTTGGGTACTGGTCACCTTGTGACAATTCTGTTAATCAAACAATGTTTAACCCATTCACTTGGGTATTGGTCACCTCGTGACAATTCTATTAATCAAACACAATCAACTTCTATCTATCAAACAACTGATACGTAGCCACCAAGTGGCTCGTCCTGACCCCTTGCTGCGAGGCAATAGCTTGAGCCCACTCGTCCATTATCCAACCAGGCCACATGGCGGGCACGACACGACGTCTCGAAGCATGACCACTGACACACCCTGGACCAACTCCATAGGATGATTTCTCTTTTACTAGGTTAGGCTCACGGTTCACCCGTAGGTTCCTCCTGTGTCTCCTTACCTTAGTCTCACATATTAATAGGATTCTTTGTATCTTTTCCGAAGGATCAACAATTCTTCTCCTTATTAATATGGATGAGTATCCTTAACAGGATCTAACTCATATACTCGTCCAGATGCACTCTCTGAGCCTCATGCTATCATCATAGCAATATAAAACCTTTCTGACCCAATTGCCAGGATAGTGCAATGACCATCGTCATGGTTATTATAAAACTGAGGTCTGAAGTGCCATCTGGCGTTGTTCTAGTCGATGTCTCACATTGCTAGCATAATCAAATCCAGAACCCACCAATAACTCCTTTGCATGATTATAATCTAAGTCACCGTCGTGACGAGTTTTCAAAATAAAAGATTAGTGCTTCCGTACAAGGACTCTTGCCACCGTCGTGGAAAAGATTTAATGAAATGCTCATCATGCCTCCGGAGTGTATGAGTTGGATTTGTAACACACCAATCATAGCAAACAATTATAATCTACTCCTATGTTTTCCTATCCAAGATACTTTCTGTCACACCCCACTTAAATTAGATGTGACTGGCACAGGGTCTAAGATACAAACTCTTCCCTGTAAGCCTAATTCCAAGGTTTACAAAATTTAAGTACTTCCCATACTTATCCCTCCACGTACAACTATACTTAGCAATTAATTCATATGGTTCAATCTCTAATCATATTTTAGCCCTTACTATCACTAGTTTTCCATTTTATCAGAAATACTAACATTAACTGTTTGCAGAAATTTCGGCAGAGTTTCCCCTAAATTTTAGAGGTTCCCAAAATTTGTACAAACAGCCAAACCACAATACAATTATATAGGAGAGCTCAGGCCTTCATAGTACACCTTACAAAATACCAAAACAAGGATAGGGATCCTGCCTATGGAATACAGAGCGACATCTAGAATTAAAATACAAGATTTTCAAAATATTATGGCCCAACGGCACAAAGTTGGGCTCACCAATGGAATCCTACTGCGCTGCAACACCTGAAGGAGGCTCAGTATCTACCCTGATATCTGAAAGGAAACGAAGAAGTAGTAGGATGAGTGGAAAACCACTCAGTGAGTAAACAACATACGCTACAACTGAAATGGGACGAACTAGGCACGAGCATTTTACGATAATGAAAGTAGTGTTTATACCATCCGCAATTAAGGGTAAGTTTAAAAAGATTCCAAGAGAGCAGTTTAAAAATTTAAACCTTGAATAATTTAAATAGACTATGAGTAACATATTTAAATGCATTTATATAGAAATTAAGTTTGTGGGAAGGACATCTCACAGAACTATCTCATATACCCTCCAATTTCATCCCTCCTCAGCACTATATAATTACATAACTTCAATCTCCGGCCACAACTCCTTTACGTGGCCCCCAAACCCTCCATAAATACACATACACTCTACGTGTGTGGCCGCACACAGGGCTAGCATCACCTAACCTCTGTTAGCTGAGGCTTACACCTACGCGCGCATAGGGCTACAGATACAGTTGTAGCACCAGTGTTCCATAAAGAGTTCCTCCCACTAAAAACATATCAAAACTAATTTTCTCATCAGCATAGCCAATTTAAATCCAATGAGCAACATACATATACGACAAAATAGATCCCAACAATTTCAAATTCACATGTTGCAATAAACTCATAGAGTATTTAAACATACCTTAGAAGTATTATATTCATTATACAAAGAGAAAATAAGATACCAAATGAAAAATAGTTCTCTTTCTGGAATGAAACAATCATTAGACAGTTTGTCCCAAGGCTAGGCATATATGATCAATTAAATAGAGGATAGCTAAAAGGGTTGGGTACGTAGAAAATAAGAAAATGCGTCATAACGCGCATCGTATACTCACAGTGTGGCCGAACAAGGGATTCAAGATGGATCTCTAGGAGTATATGACTCTTCCAAGCCACCTATATGCAGAACATTATGCTATCTATTAATAACACGTCCCAAATAACAATTAAATTTAGTTCCATTGGCATATTTAAATTTCTTTACTCTCTCACTGAAGTATATATATATATATATATATATATATATATATATATATATATAAACTAAATTTCTCACTTTACATAAGTATTTCATCCTAAAGAAATACTTTTAAATTTCTAACCCCATGAACACAAACCATCATTATTTCACAATCAAACTTAAGTTTCCTAGTAGTTCCCTTTTGAATCCTATACCATGACTAAATTTTTAACTCACTTGTAAGCTACTTGTAATCATATCTTGAATAATTTATACTAAATTTCTTTTTCTTGAACTCATGATTTAAAATAAGGTCCATGATCATGAAACAATAATATAATAATGTGAAATAAATATTTTATTAAGAAAATAAATTTGTCATAACTTGTACCACCTAGTTCTAACATTATGGCTAATTCCTCAACAACTCTTCAACCTTAAATCCTCCTAATAGACCTCTAAACAAGTGCTAACTATCAATATTTAAGAGCAAGAAGAAGATTACATACCTATTTCCCACAAAACCCAACTCTTTCCTGACTTTCACAATCCACAACCCATTTGGGTTAGGGATTTATGAGCAATATGGTCATTTTACATTTTTTTAATCATAAAATGGAATTTTAAATAGATTTTGATTTCTAGATTTTATTGTGGGTAAAAATAGGAAGGATTTGTAATTTTTGGGTAGTCATAAGCCTACTAAAAATATCTGATAAAGGGGCTCCTAGCAGATAAAGAATTCCTACCGGATAGAATTTTAATTTCGAAAAATTTCGAAATTTAAACTATGAACTCACCAAAATTTCTAGTACCACTTTTTAACTAAATTAATAATTTTCTACCTAATTTTCATATTTAATTTAATTCCTACAGTTCTTACTTTTAGAATCCCATAAATAGCCAAAAAAATCTTATTATTATTGTTATTATTATTATTATTATTATTATTATTATTATTATTATTATTATTTTGAGTTATTACATTCTCTCCCCCTTAAGAAATTCGGTCCCCGAATTTAAGCTTACTAACCTTGTTCCTCAAATAACCGTGGGTATTGAGTGCGCATTTCACTCTCTACCTCCCACGTGGCTTCCTCCTGTGAGTGATTACGCCACAACACTTTTACCATCGCAATCTCCTTTGAACGAAGCTTTTTAGTTTGCTTATCCAAAATGGCTACTGGTTCCTCTTCATATGTCATCCCTTTGTCTAGGTACACTTCTTGAGTTCTAATTACATGTTATGGGTTAGGCAAATATTTCCTTAGCATAGAAACATGGAACACCGAGTGTATGTTTGATAGTTCTGGTGGTAATGCTAATCGATATGCCACGGCACCAATCTTCTCCAAAATTTTAAAAGGCCCTATATATCGCGGACTGAGCTTCCCTTTCTTGCCAAATCTCATTACACCTTTCATGGGAGATACCCGCAAGAACACATGATCACCTACCATAAACTCCAAATCTCGCCTTCTATGATCCGAGTATGCTTTTTGCCTACTCTGTGCTGCAAGTAAGCGTTCTCTAATTAATTTGACCTTTTCAATGGCATCATGTACCAGATCTGGCCCTCTTAACTTTGCTTCACCAACCTCAAACCACCCTATTGGGGATCTACATCGTCTACCATACAAGGCTTCAAATGGGGCCATTTGAATACTTGCTTGGTAGCTATTATTATAAGCAAACCCCACAAGTGGTAGATAGTTTTCCTAACTCCCACCAAAGTCAACCACACAAGCCCTAAGCATTTCCTCCAAAGTTTGTATCGTTCTCTCTGACTGCCCATCTGATTGAGGATGGAAAGCGATACTGAGGTCTAAGCGTGTGCCTAAGGCCTCTTGAAAAGCCTTCCAAAACTGAGAAGTGAACTGCGGGCCGCGATCAGATATAATGGACAAAGGAACTCCGTGCAATTTCACAATCTCTGCTACATATAACTGAGCATATTTAGCAACCCCATAATTTGTCTTCACTGGGAGGAAGTGGGCAGACTTGGTCAACCTATCCACTATCACCCATATAGAGTCATAACCCTTCTGTGTGCGAGGTAAACCTGTCACAAAATCCATTGTAACCCTTTCCCACTTCCATTCTGGAATCTCTAATCGTTGTAGCAAACCAGCAGGTTTTTGATGTTCCGCTTTCACTTGTTGACATACTAAGCAACGAGATACATAATCTGCAATATCCTTCTTCATACCTTCCCACCAGTATAATTGCCTCAAATCATGGTACATCTTAGTTGCACCTGGGTGGACAGTGTATGTAGTCTTGTGAGCTTCATCGAGAATCTCCCTTATTAGTTCATCTACTTTTGGGACACAAACGCTGTTCATATCGTAGTACCCCGTCTGCTCCCACCGAAAATTCATTAAGCCTTCCTTCCACCACACCTTCAATCAACTTGCACAGTTGAGGGTCTTGTTTTTGTGCCTCTTTCACCCTTTCAACTAATGAAGAACGAGCTTGTATGTGACTCAAAAGGACTCCTGTTTCCTTGATCTCAAATTGTACTCCACTCTCTTCCAACTTGTGCAACTCCATGCTCAATGGTCTCTTTACCTCAGCAATATGAGCTAAACTCCCCATAGATTTTCTACTCAAAGCATCTGCCACAACATTAGCCTTTCCTGGATGGTATACGATAGTACAATCATAGTCTTTCAATAGTTCCACCCACCTTCGTTGTCTAAGGTTAAGATCTCTTTGCTGAAAAATATATTTGAGACTCTTGTGATCGGTATAGATCTCACAAGTTTCACCATACAAATAATGTCGCCAAATCTTCAAAGCAAACACCACTGCCGCCATCTCTAAATCATGGGTGGGATAATTTTGCTCACGCTTCTTAAGTTGCCTAGATGTATAAGCAATCACTCTTCCATTCTGCATAAGAACACATCCCAAACCCACTCTAGAGGCATCACAATATACTGTATAACCTCCAGTCCCTGAAGGCAAGGTGAGAATTGGTGCCGAAGTTAAGCACTCTTTTAACTTTTGAAAACTTTCCTCACAAGCATCTGTCCATTGAAACTTCACATTCTTCTGTGTCAACTTAGTTAGAGGTGCAGCTATTCTTGAAAAATCCTTCACAAAGCGACGATAATAACCCGCCAAGCCCAAAAAGCTACGAATCTCTGTTATTGTGGTAGGTCGTGGCCACTTTCTTGTAGCCTCCACTTTACCAGGGTCTACTTAAATACCATCCCTAGACACTATGTGACCCAAAAAGCCAACCTGATCCAGCCAGAATTCACATTTTCAGAACTTTGCATAAAGTTGGTGTTCCCTCAAAGTTTGGAGAACTAGCTTCAAGTGTTGCTCATGTTCTTCACGACTCTTAGAATATACTAAGATGTCATCAATAAACACAATCACAAATTTATCCAAAATCGGTTAAAACACTCGATTCATCAAGTCCGTAAATGCTGCTGGTGCATTTGTCAACCCAAAGGACATCACTAGGAACTCATAATGCCCATATCGTGTACGAAAAGCCGTCTTAGGAATATCCTCTGTCTTAATCTTCAACTGATGGTATCCAGAACGCAAATCTATTTTGGAAAAATACTAAGCGCCTTGCAACTGATCAAACAAATCATCAATGCGAGGTAAAGGATATTTATTGTGTATTGTTACCTTGTTTAGCTGACGGTAGTCAACACATAACCTTAAAGAGCCATCTTTCTTTTTCACAAACAATACTGGCGCACCCCATGGAGATGAACTCGGTCTAATAAAACCTTTATCTAGCAAATCTTGCAATTGGTTCTTCAACTCCTTTAACTCCGCTGGTGCCATTCTATATGGAGGAATAGACACTGGCTGAGTTCCAGGAATTACCTCAATATTGAATTCAACATCTCTATCAGGAGGTAACCCAGGCAACTCCTCGGGAAAAACATCTGGGAAATCCCTCATGAGTGTGGCCGAACAAGGGATTCAAGATGGGTCTCTAGGAGTATATGACTCTTCCAAGGCACCTATATGCAGAACATTATGCTATCTATTAATAACACGTCCCAAATAGCAATTAAATTTAGTTCCATTGGCATATTTAAATTTCTTTACTCTCTCACTGAAGTATATATATATATATATATATATATATATATATATATATTAACTAAGTTTCTCACTTTACATATGTATTTCATCCTAAAGAAATACTTTTAAATTTCCAACCCCATGAACAAAAACCATCATTATTTCACAATCAAACTTAAGTTTCCTAGTAGTTCCCTTTTGAATCCTATACCATGACTAAATTTTTAACTCACTTGTAAGCTACTTGTAATCATATCTTGAATAATTTATACTAAATTTCTTTTTCCTGAACTCACGATTTAAAATAAGGTCCAAGATCATGAAACAATAATATAATCATGTGAAATAAATATTTTATTAAGAAAATAAATTTGTCATAACTTGTACCACTGCACCTAGTTCTAACATTATGGCTAATTCCTCAACAACTCTTCAACCTTAAATCCTCCTAATAAACCTCTAAACAAGTGCTAAATATCAATATTTAAGAGCAAGAAGAAGATTACATACCTATTTCCCACAAAACCCAACTCTTTCCTTACTTTCACAATCCACAACCCATGTTTTCTTTAAGATCCATTTTCCCCTATTTTTTTTTTAAAAAAATGTTGTTGTTGCTGAAATTTTTGGGCAACGGCGGTGGTAGCTGACCGGCGGCGACTCCTAGTGGTGGTGACCGGCGACTTGAAGGAGAGATCAAGTTGAGAGATGGAGGGAAAATGGAGAATGAGGAAAGCAAGGGTTTTGGTAAAACAAAGAAGAAAATGAAGGGAGAAGGACGCTGTTGTGCGTGCGGGTGGAGGAGAAGAAACATGGTTCACATGTGTTGGGTTAGGGATTTATGAGCAATATGGGCATTTTACATTTTTTTTAATCATAAAATGGAATTTTAAATAGATTTTCATTTTTAGATTTTATTGTGGGTAAAAATAGGAAGGGTTTGTAATTTTTGGGTAGTCATAAGCCTACTAAAAATATCTGATAAAGGGGCTCCTAGCAGATAAAGAATTCCTACCGGATAAAATTTTAATTTCGAAAAATTTTGAAATTTAAACTAAGAACTCACCAAAATTTCTAGGACCACTTTTTAACTAAATTAATAATTTTCTACCTAATTTTCATATTTAATTTAATTCCTATAGTTCTTACTTTTAGAATCCCATAAATAGCCAAAAAAATCTTATTATTATTATTATTATTATTATTATCAAGTTTTCGAATCACTCATCGGCAAAAACTGATTAAAAAAAGAAAAATAAATATTAAGTTTTCGACACACTCATTAGCGAAAACTTACCTAAAAAAGAAAAATGAATATCACGTTTTCGAAACACTCATATATGAAAACTAATTAAATAAAGAAAAAGAATATCAAGTTTTCAAAACACTCATCGGCAAAAACTATTTAAAAAAATGAATATTACGTTATCGAAACACTCAATGGCGAAAACTGATTGTAAAATGAAAAATTACTATCAAGTTTTCGAAACACTCATCGGCAAAAACTGATTAAGAAAAAGAAAAATGAATATCAAGTTTTCGAAACACTCATCGGCAAAGCCTAATTGAAAAAGAAAAATGAATATTACGTTTTCGAAACACTCAACGGCAAAAACTGATTAAAAAACGAAAAATGAACATCAAGTTTTTAGAACACTTATCGACAAAAATTTATTAAAAAAAGAAAAATGAATATCATGTTTTCGAAAACACCCATCGACAAAAACTGATTAAAAAAAAATAAAATAAATATTAAGTTTTCGAGACACTCATCGGCGAAAACTGATAAAAAAAAAGAAAAATGAATATCAAGTTTTCAGAACACTCATCGGCAAAAATTAATTAAAAAAAGAAAAATGAATATCATGTTTTAGAAAACACTCATCGACTAAAACTGATTAAAAAAGAAAAATGAATATCAAGTTTTCGAAACACTCATCGGCAAAAACTGATTAAAACAAGAAAAATGAATATCAAGTTTTCGAAACACTCATCAGCGAAAACTTACTAAAAAAAGAAAAATGAATATCCAGTTTCGAAATACTATTCGACCAAAACTGATTGAAAAAGTAAAAATGAATATAAATTTTGAAAACACTCATCGGCGAAAACTGATTAAAAAAGAAAAATGAATATCAAGATTTCGAAACACTTATCGGCGAAAACTGATTAAAAAAAGAAAAATGAATATTAAGTTTTCGAAACACTCATCTACGAAAACTGATTAAAGAAAATAAAAATGAATATCAAGTTTTCGAAACACTCATCGGCGGAAACTGATTAAAAAAAGAAAATAAATATCAAGTTTTTGAAACACTCATCAGTGAAAACTGATTAAAAAAGGAAAAATGAATATCATGTTTTCAAAACACTCATCGATGAAAACTCATTAAATAAAGAAAACTGAATATCACGTTTTCGAAACACTCACCGGTGAAAACTGATTAAGAAAAAGAAAAATGAATATCAAGTTTTCGAAACACTCATCGGGGAAAATTATTTTTAAAAAAAAAAAGAAAAATGAATATTACGTTCTTGAAACACTCATCGATGAAAACTAATTAAATACAGAAAAATGAATATCACGTTTTCGAAAACATTCATCGGCGAAAAATGATTAAAAAAAATGAATATCAAGTTTTCGAAACACTCATCGGCAAAAAACTAATTAAAAAAAGTAAAATGAATCTCAAGCTTTCGAAACACTCTGTAATACCCTGGAAAATTTTGAGGATTTAAGAATGATTTATTCCGGGGCTAGGAATTAAAACCTTAAAAAAAAAGAATATAGGAAAAGTGTGAAGGTTAAGGGAAACCGGAAAGGAACCGAGAAATTCTTCAAAATTTCAAGTGAAATAATAGATGAAGGAAAGAAGTAAAATATTTTTTTAGAATTTATTCAGGACCTACAAAATTAGAAACCCAAAATAAATAGGAAGTAGAAAATAATTTTTGGGATTTAATTCGGGACCTAAGAAATTGGAAACCTAAATTAAATAGGGAAAGGAAGTTAAATTAAAAATATATCTTCATTATTTTTAAGTGATTATTATTTATCTTCTTATCTATTTATTTATTATTTATTTATTTAATTATTATATATATATATTAATTATAATTATTATCATTTTTTTAAAGAAAAAATGGGTGGGTTTGACGTGGGGTAGGTATGTAAATATATATATATATATATATATATATATATATATATATATTATAAAGGAAGAAAAGAAAGAGAAAGAAAAGAAGAAACAAAACGTGAAAGAAGAGAGAGAAGCAGTGAGGTAGAGAGAGAGAGGGAGGATGGTGTGGAGAAGAAGAGGGGGAAGACAGGGAAATCGTCGGAAAAGTTGCCGGAGAGAGCAGTCCGACGCCGGAAAAACTCACTGGAGCTCGACTACAACATCTCCTACACCTTCCACCAATCGAATCAAAGGTTGGTAACCCCAATTTCATTCGAAACCCCCGATTTCTCCATTTTTAGGAATTTCTTCGATCCAGCTTCGATTGGATTGTTTCGAGGGTAGATTGAGACCTAGAAAGTGTTCTTGAACACTTAGTTGGGGTAGGAATCAAGAATATATTCTCGGATTTGCTCAAATTCGAATTTGGAAGAATTTGGCGTTGAAATTATAATTATTTCCAGATTGGGAAAAATTGTTGATAATTAGGATTGAGCTTGGATTTGAGTAAATAGGCTTGGATTAATATTATTGAAATTATAATTATTTCCAAATTGGGGAAATTGTTGATATCTTAGGAATTGACCTTGGATTTGAGTAAATAGGCTTGGATTGATCCTATTGAAATTATAATGTTGAAATATTAGCTGAACAAGACCCGTGAATAGCTAGCCTGTCACGACCCCCTATCGGACGTCTGTGACCGGCACGGGAGGTAGGATTTCTCCTATCCCGTAAGCCTCTAATTCCTGATTGACATTCTTATATATGCATAACTACCCATTTTTATTACAAACAATATATAGTATATATGGTCATCCCTATCCGGTGACCTAAGTAGCACGCAATCCACGGCTCGCTCAACGCCGCTTCAGTCTATACATATACACATAATCAATCACACGTACATATAATATACATATTGATCACGCGCTTAAGGGCGGGTGATCTATCCTATTCACATGCAGAATCCCTGTGTACAGTCAAGCATATATATTCAATCACACACCTGCATAAAATATACATATTGATCACACGCCTCAATGCGTGTGACCTATCCTATTCACATGCGGAAGCCGTATTTTCACACAATCAAGTATTCAGTTACACATATATATAAATTTACATATTGACCACACGCTCAGTGCGTGTGATCTATCATATTCACATGCGGAAGTCACATTCATATATATATATATACACATGATATTCATCATATCATAACCTATGATCCCAACAACCAGACCAATCTTTAACCTGTATGAAGCCGACAATTCTAGAGTGTGACGTATACATATATGTATATAGCAACTGTACAAAACAATGCTATACCAAAAGAATCATATACATATACATCCTGACAAAATACATATATCAATACTACCCTCGCGAACAATGTGTGCGGCCTCTATGTCTGTCCACCTCCCTGAGATGAAGTGGAAGCGCTCCCGATGCCTATACCACCTGTGTCTGTAACATGTAACATTGGGGTGAGTCAAACAGACTCAGTGAGAGGCTTTCCCATCCCTGGTGTAGTAGCGGGTACCACTACAACTAGGGAGAGGAGCCAATCACAAACACATACGCATATAACATATTTTGAATTTCCATATATTGTGTGGTCAGGCAATTAGCATATGTCATATTCACAATAAAGAATTTAAAGCATGGTTCTACATACATTTAAATTCATACATACGTCATATCATGATTTAACATATAATTCCATGTGGTCATCCGTATTCAATTAACCGTAATCGTAAACTGGCCCAAAGGCATATCTCCGTTAGGAGAGAATCTGGCCCGAAGGCAATATCTCCGTTAGGAGAGAATCTGGCCCGAAGGCAATATCTCCGTTAGGAGAGAATCTGGCCCGAAGCCAATATCTCACGCGAGCAATATGGGAACCTAGTTGATCATTCTAGGAACCCCTGGTCCCAAGACTATACTTGGAACAATAGTCTGACCCCAAGACTTCACTTGGAGCATAGCCGACGACTCATCTGACCTCGGTTTACCCAAGGCAATAGCCACAATGTGGTGTACTCAAATACTTGTACATCTATGAGTTTGACTCAAGACAAGAGACTCAATCTACCCGGACCACCCCTGATAGACTCGGTTCCTGCGTTGTACCATAAATGTCCTCTTTGGACCACTACTTGTTCATTTTACTTCTTCTTAGGCAAATCTAGATTTCCAAGCGGTTTCTAATTCGGACTCTTGATTCAAAACAAAGCCACCTAGGTTTATTCTCTTTAAGGACTTACATACAAAACCACACCTTTCAGATGATAATCAATGAGGTTTGTCTCTAGTACCACAAGACCCTCACAAATAAAATAGACTCGATCCTACCCCCGATATCGTATAGGTCCCGAGGACCTTCTTTCCATATAAGGCTCCTTGAGCCACCATTGCTTTTACAGTTCACATATACACATACAACACGTTATCACATATATTACAATTTAGGAACAACAATAGCATGTTATCTAACATGTAATTCCTACAAATAGGCAAGAAGGAAAACCATATATCCATATCCGCAATCAACCCTATGGGGCACGGATAGGAAAGCCCCTCACCTGGTTGGCCCCTCGGATCGGCTCTCGGTGTGCCCGAAGGTCCGCTTACTGTATGGTGCCCTATACACATTTATTTGAGAGATTCAGAAGCTTGAAAATTCAAGCACTATCGTGTACATGCAACGCTAGTGCTCATGTTCTCTCTAATTAATTCCATAGGCTAGTTGTTGGCTTGGAAATGCCCTCAACTAGTTTTAGGACACCTAGCATGCTTCTAATCGTGTCCAACCCTTGCTAAATCACACTATTCGGAAGCCTTGAGTTGGGAATGCAAGGTTACCCAATTTCATCTCTATGTGTCCATATGAAATTCCCATTACCCAAGTCTTGAATTTGTGACTCAAGAGAATCATAAATCCTACTTGTCCAAGCTTTGCATTTATCAAACTAACCTTGAACACTTCACCTACACATGAATACACATACCTGAATACGCGTAAAATTAGAAAATTGTCTCTTTTTTCCCGAACGGGGTTTCGGGTGAGACTGGAATTACTCGGGTTTTGATCCCTCGTTCATTCCAATAATTTTTAACAATTATATAATTATCATTCAACCTTTCAATGCACCCCAAATCATTCCACAACACCCTTAAACCTTAACAGCCACATTTTCCTACACTTTTTCGAACCCGGATAAATTCCATCAATTTGGTTCCAGTTCCTAAGCTTCCAACTCACTTCCTAACATGCATATACTTCAATTTAGGACCCAGAACACTCAGATTGAATCAATTGGGGTCTTTCCAAAAATCCCTAAAATTGATAAAATTGGGGTTTGAGAGTTTCGGGACTTCTCACCTTGATTCAACCGGTTAGAAGGACGATGTGGAGTAGAGAAGACTCCTAGCTACCTTCCCCGGTGAAGAGACGGCGTTTTCCGGCGAGAAAGCTCTCCCCCTTTGCTTTCTCTCTCTAACCCGAGCTCTCTCTCTCCTCTAGCCCAAAACGGCGACGAGCTCCGGCTTCCTTCGTGCGTCCGGCCACCACCACGAACCTGTCGTCGTCCTCCTTGCTCCTCCGTGCCAAAACGACGCTCCTCACCTCTCTCTCTCTGTTCGGTTCCGTCGCCCCTCACACCTCCTTCCCCTTTCTTTTGTTTTCTTTCTTTCTTATTACATATATATATATATATATATGTATCACTAAAAAAAACAACCTTGGTTTCTTTTCCTCTTTTTTTTTCTTTTACTCCTCTCTTATTCCTTTATATAATATATATATATACCTAATTAATTAATATATATATATACATATCACCAAGAAAAAAAAAGAAACCTGATATGATAAAATAAATAAAATAAATAAAAAATATTTTCCATTCTTAAATGAATTAATTTAATTTAATTAGTGATGCTAGTTAAAATATTCCCGGGTATCACATGGCCCGAGGCTACTAAGGCCGGACCTTGGCATTAACATGCCGGGTCCCTGCTCGATTTGCCCAAATATGCTTTAAGGGTGATGTTGGGAGTTTTAAACTTCATCTTTACAATCTTAAACACCCTAGAATAATTCTAAATAAGCTATCAAGCATCAAGAATTAATTTATGTACTTTCTTGTTTCCCAAGAGTGGAAGCTTGCAGAACAATGAAATCCAATTTCTAAAATTTCTACCTTCTTCCCTCATAAATATTTAGGAAACCTTAAATAGAATAAATTGGAGGTATATTGAGGTTTAGAAACTAGATTTCTTAGAACCCAAGTAGAAACACAAGTTGAATCAAAATGCTTAGACTTTCCTAAAATTAAGATTCCTTCCAACCAAGCTAGATAAGCTTCCTTAGATGCAAATACAAGTTAGATAGAGGTCTAATACTCAAATCCAAGTATGTGAAACACTCAAGTAGAGTGTTATATTCGAGTAAGTCAAGTGTTTGAGGAAGGATACGCATAAGTCGGGATAGAGAAGTCCGATAAGACCAAGAGCTTGACTCTGTGGCAACCATGGACTATATGTGAGAGTAATGGAAAGATAAATAATGAGTTAAGTTAAGTAATAACTTTAATGAAGTAAATGTTGTTCTTATAGGAACAACGGTACGCAATAGAGTGCAACAGGAACTCCGAGGAGACTAAAGTTACAGGAGAGGATTGCATGGAAGGTTGGCCAAGGTGAGGGCTCTTTCATCTCTGCTCCTAGGGTCGTATGCTTATGTGGATTACATGAGTATGTATATTCTCTGCTTGTCTGGTATGTGTTAGCTAGAGATATAAAATGCTAAAAGAATGAAAGAATTAGAAAATAGGTGGTGGAAAGTGGCTTGGATAGGAAGACATAGGAGTAGAGTGTAATTGTTTCCTATGATTGATGTGTTACAAATCCAACTCATACACTCCAGAGGCATGATGAGTATTTTATTAAATCTTTTCCACGACGGTGGCAAGAGTCCTTGTACGGAAGGACTAAGCTTTTATTTTGAAAACTCGTCACGACGGTAACTTAAATATAATCATGCAAAGGGTGTTATTGGTGGGTTTCGGATTTGATTATGCTAGTGATGTGAGACATCGACTAGAACAACGTCAGATGACACTTGAGACCTCAGTTTTATAATCACCATGACGATGGTCATTGCCCTATCCTGGCAATAGGGTCAGAAAGGTTTTATATTGCTATGACGATAGCTTGAGGCTCAGAGAGTGCATCTAGATGGGTATATGAGTTGTATCCTGTTGAGGATACTTGTACATATTAATAAGGAGAAGAATTGTTGATCCTTCGGGAAAGATACAAAGAATCCTATTAATATGTGAGACCAAGATAAGGAGACACGGGAGGAACCTACGGGTGAACCGTGAGCCTGATTGTACAGAAGAGAAATCATCCTGTTGAGATGGTCCAGGGTGTATCAGTGGCCAGGCTTTGAGACGTCGTGCCGTGCCCGCCATTGTGGCCTGGTTGGGTAATGGACGAGTGGGCTCAAGCTATTTCCCCGCAACAAGGGGTCAGGACGTGCCACGTGGTGGCTACATATCAGTTGTTTGATAGATAGAAGTTGATTGTGTTTGATTAATAGAATTGTCACGAGGTGACTAGTACCCAAGTGAATGGGTTAAGTATTGTTTAATTAACAGAATTGTCACGAGGTGACCAGTACCCAAGTGAATGGGTTAACTATATTTGCCACGTGGTGGCCAGTAACCCGAGTGCACGGGTTCGAAGTAGAAAAGCCATGTAGTGGCTAGTAAATACCCTAGAGTGGGGGAGATTGAGTAGATGTATGTTATAGTATCTATGCATCATTACAAATTGTCTATGTTTGCATATGATTGCTGATTGTGCAGCGTAGTAGTGACGTACAGGATTACGTCACCACAACGTCTTGGTTGATTCAATCATGTTGAACGTGAGAAGACCGGTAAGTAAAAGCCGGCATTATATGTTATATGTTTACTTGTTGAGTGATGATGTGAATTAAACTGCTGCATGCTTGTATCTGTTAAATGCATGTGAATGTTTGGGTTAAATTTCTGTTGTTGTGTGATCACCAAGAATGCATGCTAACTAATAGTAACTGGTTGTTTTTGCATGTGGTTGTGTATGACTCCCAAACCCAGCGCTAAGGTACCCACCTTGCACCGAGGATGGGAGAGTCCACACTGAGTCGCGTGGTTAAGACTCACACCTCATTTTTACTACACAGAGACAGGTTAAGTACATGTGGAAGAAGTCTCAGTGGAGCGAGGAATGAACAAAACTTTCCAAGACCCACAACTTGTTCATGTGGGTGAGTGAATTGTAATTATAATTTAATTTACTTTATCATGTATCATAAAGTAAATGGTAGACGTACCCAATTAGATTGTATTACTAAATCTAGAACTGTCAGCTTCACACACCTTAAAGATAAGGATTTATTTTACTGCGATACAGGGAAAATTTGTTTTCAAAATACATATATATACATATATCTGTTGCATGTGAATAAGATAGGCAGCATCTTCGGATGTGTAGCCAGTACACAGGTTATATATTATGTGTGTTTTCCTATATCTATATCCTGAAGCGGCACTGGCCGTGGATTTGCTTGCCTAGGATAGGCCACCATTTCGGTGTAGCCATGGTATTATAATGCATGTGAATGTATTTTTCAATAATAATTATTCTGTCAATTAGGTGATAAGGCTTACAGGCATAAGGGTATTCCCTATGTCTATACCGGTCACGGTCCTCTAAACGGGGGTCGTGACACACTTATCACGAAAACTAATTAAAAAAAGAAAAATGAATATCAAGTTTTTAAGACACTCATCGGCGAAACCTGATTAAAAAAAGAAAAATTAATATCAAGTTTTCAGAACAGTCATCGGCGAAAATTGATTAAAAAAAGAAAAATAATTATCAAGTTTTCGAAAACACTCATCGGCGAAAACTGATTAACAAAAGAAAAATGAATATCAAGTTTTCGAAACACTCATACGCAAAAACTAATTAAAAAAATGAAAAATGAATATCAAGTTTTCGAAACACTCATTAGCGAAAACTTACTAAAAAAAGAAAAATTAATATCAAGTTTTCGAAAGACTCATCGACGAAAACTCATTAAAAAAAGAAAAATGAATGACAAGTTTTGGAAACATTCATCGGCGAAAAATGATTAAAAAAGAAAAATTAATATCAAGTTTTCGAAACTCTCATCGATGAAAACTAATTCAATAAAGAAAAATGAATATCAAGTTTTTGAAACACTCATCGGCGAAAACTGATTAAAAAAAAGAAAAAATGAAAATCAAGTTTTCAGAACACTCATCGACGAAAACTGATTAAAAAAATGAATATCAAGTTTTCGAAACACTTACCGGCGAAAACTATTTAAAAAAAGAAAAATGAATGTTACGTTTTCGGAACACTCAAGAGCGAAAACTGATTAAAAAAAGAAAAATGAATATCAAATTTTCGAAACACTCATCGGCGAAAACTTATTAAAAAAAAGAAAAATGAATATCAAGTTTTTAGAACACCCATCGGCGAAAATTGATTAAAAAATGAAAAATGAATATCAAGTTTTCGAAAACACTAATCGGCTAAAACTTATTAAAAAAAGAAAAATGAATATCAAGTTTTCGAAACACTCATCGACCAAAACTAATTAAAAAAAGAAAAATGACTATCAAATTTTCGAAACACTCATCGATGAAAACTAATTAAATAAAGAAAAATGAATATCACGTTTTCGAAAAGACTCATCGGCTTAAACTTATTAAAAAAAAGAAAAATAAATATCAAGTTTTCGAAACAATGATCGACAAAAACTGATTAAAAAAAGAAAAATGAATATCAAGTTTTCGAAACACTCATCGGCAAAAACTGATTAAAAAAAAGAAAAATGAATATCAAGTTTTCGAAACACTCATCGGCAAAAACTGATTAAAAAAAATGAATATCAAGTTTTTGGAACACTCATCAGGGAAAACTTACTAAAAAAAGAAAAATTAATATCCAGTTTTCGAAACACTAATCGACGAAAATTGATTAAGAAAATAAAAATGAATATAAAGTTTTCGAAATACTCTTCGGCGAAAACTGATTAAAAAAGGAAAATGAATATCAAGTTTTCGAAAACAGTCATGGGTAAAAACTATTTAAAAAAAGAAAAACGAATATCAAGTTTTCGAAGCACTCATCAGCGAAAACTTACTAAAAAAGGAAAATGAATATCCAGTTTTCGAAACACTAATCGACGAAAACTGATTAATAAATAAAAATGAATATAAAGTTTTCGAAACACTTATTGGCGAAATCTGATTAAAAAAATAAAAAATAAATATCAAGTTTTCGAAAAACTCATCGACAAAAACAGATTAAAAAAAGAAAAATAAATATCAAGTTTTCGAAACACTCATTAGCGAAAACATACCTATAAAAGAAAATTGAATATCACGTTTTCGAAACACTCATCGGCGAAAACTTATTAAGAAAAAGAAAAATGAATATCAAGTTTTCGAAACACTCATCAGAGAAAAATGATTAAAAAAAGAAAAATGAATATCAAGTTTTCGAAACACACATCGATGAAAACTAATTTAATATAGAAAAATGAATATCAAGTTTTTGAAACACTCATTGGCAAAAACTGATTAAGAAAAAGAAAAATGAATATCAAGTTTTCGAAAGACTCATCGGCGAAACCTAATTAAAAAAAATGAATGTCAAGTTTTCAGAACACTAATCGGGAAAAACTAATTAAAAAAGGAAAAATGAATATCAAGTTTTCGAAACACTCATTAGCGAAAACTTACTAAAAAAAGAAAAATGAACATCAAATTTTCGAAACACTCATTGACGAAAACTGATTAAAAAAATAAAAATGAATATAAAGTTTTCGAAACACTCATCGGCGAAAACTGATTAAAAAAGGAAAAAGAATATCAAGTTTTCGAAATACACATCGGTGAAAAGTGATTAAAAAAAGAAAAATGAATATCAAATTTTCTGTCACGACTCCCGTTTAGAGGACCGTGACCGGCACAGACACCGGGAATATCCCTATGCCTGTCAGCCTTATCACCTGATTGACAGAATATCTATTATTGAAAATACATTCACATGCAGTATAATATCATGGCTACACCGAAATGGTGGCCTATCCTAGGCAAGCAAATCCACGGCTAGTGCCGCTTCAGGATATAGATATAGGAAAACACACATAATATATAACATGTGTACTGGCTACACATCCGAAGATGTTGCCTATCCTATTCACATGCAACAAATATATGTATATATATATATATATATTTTGGAAACAAGTTTTTCCTGCATCGTAATCTAACGGATCCTGATCTTTAGGGTGTGTGAAGCTGACTATTCTAGATTTAGTGATACAATATAATTGGGTACGTCTACCATTTACTTTATGATACAATGATAAAGTAAATTAAATAATAATTACAATTTATTCACCCACATGAACAAGTTGCGGGCCTTGGAAAGTGTTGCTCAACCCTCGTTACACCGAGACTTCTTCCACCTGTACTTAACATGTCTCTGTGTAGTAAAAATGAGGTGTGAGTCTTAACCATGCGACTCAGTGAGGAGTCTCCCATCCCCGGCGCAAGGTGGGTACCATAGCACTGGGTTTGGGAGTCATACACAATCACATGCAAAAACAACTAGTTACTGTTGTTAACATACATTCTTGGTGATCACACAACAACAGAAATTTCACCCAAACACTCACATGCATTTAATAACTGGAAACATGCAGCTGTTTATTCCACGTCATCAATCAACAGGTAAACATGTAACATATAGTGTCAGCTTTTACCTACCGATCTTCTCACGTCTCAGCATGTTTGAATCAAACAAGACGTGTGGTTGCGTAATCCTGTACGTTACCACTACGCCGCACAATTAGCAATTATATGCAAACACAGATAATTTATACATACACAAAGGTGCTAAACATACATCTACTTAATCTCCCCAACTCTGGGGTATCTACTAGCCAATACATGGCTTTCCCACTTCGAACCCGTGCACTCGGGTTGCTGGCCACCACGTGGCAAAGCATACCTAACCCATTCACTTCGGTACTGGTCACATCGTGACAATTCTATTAATCAAACAACGCTTAACCCATTCACTTGGGTACTGGTCACCTCGTGACAATTTTATTAATCACACACAATCAACTTCTATCTATCAAACAACTGATACGTAGCCACCACGTGGCATGTCCTGACCCCTTGCTGCGGGGCAATAGCTTGAGCCCACTCGTCCATTACCCAACCAGGCCAAATGGCGGGCACGGCACGACGTCTCGAAGCATGGCCACTAACACACCCTGGACCAACTCCACATGATGATTTCTCTTTTACTAGGCTAGGCTCACGGTTCACCTGAAGGTTCCTCCCGTGTCTCCTTACCTTAGTCTCACATATTAATAGGATTCTTTGTATCTTTCCCGAAGGATCAACAATTCTTCTCCTTATTAATATGTACAAGTATCCTCAGCAGGATATAACTCATATACCCGTCCAGATGCACTCTCTGAGCATCAAGCTATCGTCATAGCAATATAAAACCTTTCTGACCCTATTGCCAGGATAGGGCAATGACTATCGTCATGGTGATTATAAAACTGAGGTCTCAAGTGCCATCTGACGTTGTTCTAGTCGATGTCTCACATCGCTAGCATAACCAAATTCGAAACCCACCAATAACTCCTTTTGCTTGATTATAATCTAAGTCACCGTCATGACGAATTTTCAAAATAAAAGCTTAGTCCTTCCGTACAAGGACTCTTGCCACCGTCGTGGGAAAGATTTAATAAAATACTCATCATGCCTCCGGAGTGTATGAGATGGATTTGTAACACTTCAATCATAGCAAACAATTAAACTCTACTCCTATGTCTTCCTATCCAAGCTACTTTCCACAACCTATTTTCTAGTTCTTTTATTCTTTTAGCATTCTATATCTCTAGCTAACACATACAAGCCTACCAGGCAAGCAGAGAATATACATACCCATGTAATCCACATGAGCATACAACCCTAGGAGCAGAGATGGAAGAACCCTCACCTTGGTCACTTTACTTAACATTCCCTTTGAGCACTCTTGTCTCCAAGGAAGCACTTGAATCCTATCACATACAACCAATTCAATCCATATCAGTTTTCATACATGAACTTCTATTTCACCACATAAGTCCTATCACATATAAATATATAATCATTTCCACCATATTCTAAATTCATAATTACATAGCAACTTAAAACTACATTCAAGGTTAACCCAAAACCCCTTATTAAGCTAAGGTCATCATTTAGAGTTCTTTTTAAGTTAAAAACAATTTATGCTTAAGTAAACAAGTCTTGCCACTTGCTCACTCTCCAAGCTCCTTCAATGAAGGATTTTGACAAATATGGAAACTTCTAATTTTTACCATGGGTCCACACATAAAAAAAAAAAATCCAACCATTGGGTAATCTCTCATTTCATTTAAAAAGTGTAAGCAATTCATTTGGAACCCAAACAAACCAACAATTCTAATAAAATCCACAATTCTTTCCAAAATGGCAAAATCCGCACCTTAGGGTTCATAGAGTAAAAACATCTATGTAAGTTATGATTTGTGGGTTCTCTATGTCCTAAAGGAGTCCTAGGGTGCTATATTATCAATGAGTAACTCATTCTTAACAAGAAGACCATGATTAAGAAGTGGAGACATGATTTTTGGGACTTACCTCTTACAAGTCCGAATTTGGGGTTTTTGGAAGATTGCCCAAGCTTCTTGGAGCTCAACAATGGTGGAGGAGACTTGAAGAAACTTAGGAATGATGATTGGAAGCAAAGGAAGTGGTGGGAAGTGGGAGATTTTGGGATTTCTCCTTTGTCTATCACATAAGAATGAAAAAGAGAAGAGAATAAGAAGAGGAAGAAGGAGTGGCGTGCTGGAGCAAAAATATGGTGCTCAAAAATTGGGTTTGAGAATTTAAAGGTAGTTTGGGCAATTGACAACTTTTGGGGTATGGTGAAATAGAGTTTTGATTGGGTTTTCTTAACTATATTTATTTGTAGGTAAGAATAGGAAAATTTTGAAATTTTTAGCTAATAATAAGCCTATTAAAAATATCTATTATTGAGTGTCTTGCAGATGAAAATTTTCTACCCAGTATGATTTTTATTTTCGAAAAATTCTCAAATTTAAACTATAAGCTTTGAATAATTCATATGACCACTTTTGAATAAAATTATAATTTTTCTACCTAATTTTCATATTTATTTTAATTCCTTAAATTCACAACTCTAAAACTATTAAAATCTTAATTATATCCCAAAAAAATTCTTTCACTCTAAGAAATTTTTTTTTATTTTCTTTAGCCAAAATGTTTAACTTCAATTTCACAATTTTTTCAATTTCATATTATCCCTTCAATTCCTATTAAATTCAAGTTTTCAATTTCTTAGGTCCTGAATTAAATTCTGAAAATTATTTTCTACTTCCTTTCTTTCCCTTTCATTTTATTTTAAACCTCGAAAAAATTTCTTCCCGGTTTCTTTTAACTTTCACATATATTTTATTTTTTTTTTCTAAGGTGTTAATTCCTAGCCCCTGAATAAATCATTCTTAAATCCTCGAAATTTTAAATAAATCATTCTTTAATCCTCAAAATTTTCCGGGGTATTACATTTTCGAAACACTCATTAGCAAAAACTTACTAAAAAAAGAAAAATGAATATCAAGTTTTCGAAAACACTCATCGGCGAAAACAATTAAAAAGAGAAAAATGAATATGAAGTTTTGGAAACACTCATCGGCGAAAACTGATTAAGAAAAAGAAAAACGAATATCAAGTTTTCGAAACACTCATCGGTGAAAGCTAATTAAATAAAGAAAAATGAATATCAAATTTTCGAAACACTCATCGCGAAAACTGATTAAGAAAAAGAAAAATGAATATCAAGTTTTCGAAACACTCATCGGAGAAAACTATTTAAAAAAAATGAATATTACGTTTTCAAAACACTCTTCGGCGAAAACTGATTACAAAAAAAAGAAAAATGAATATCAAGTTTTCAGAACACTTATCAGCGAAAACTAATTAAAAAAAGAAAAATGAATATCAAGTTTTCAGAACACCCATCGGCTAAAACTTATTAAAAAAGAAAAATAAATATCAAGTTTTCGAAACACTCATCGACAAAAACTGATTAAAAAAAGAATAATGAACATCAAGTTTTCGAAACAATCATCGATGAAAACTAATTAAATAAATAAAAATGAATATCACGTTTTTGAAAACACTCATCGGCTTAAACTTATTAAAAAAATAAAAATAAATATCAAGTTTTCGAAACAATGATTGTAATACCCGAGGATATTTTAATTAGCATCAATAATTAAATTAAAGTAATTAAGTTAAAAGTGGAAAAGGAGATAAAAATAAACACTATCCTAGTACATATTATTTTTTTTTATATATACAAAATTGTTTAAATCCTAATTATATTTTTATATATTTCTTTTCTTTCTTATTTATGTTTTTTTTATATATCAGATATGTTTTTTTTTAGTGGTATGTATATATATATATATATTAAATTATATATATATGTATACATTATAATAAGAAGGGAATAAAGAAAAGATAAGAAAGGAAACCGTGTGAGAGAGGAGCAGAGAGAAGCACAAGACGGAGAGATACGTGAGAGAAGAGGGCTGAGGCAACATCACGAACGGAGCAACCGCACGGGGAGAAGACGCACGGCTGAGCTCGCGTGGTGGCCGGAGTCCGCCGTCCGGTGCCGTCGTTTTGGGCTGGAGGAGAGAGAGAGCTCGGGTAGAGAGAGAAACAAGAGGGAAAAAGCTTTCTCGCCGGAAAACGCCATCTCTTCACCAGGGAAGGTAGCTGGGAGCCTCCTCTACTTCATATCATCCTTCTAACCGGTTGAATCGAGGTGAGAAGTCCCGAAACTCTCAAACCCCAATTTTATCAATTGTAGGGATTTTTGGAAAGACCCCAATTGATTCAATCTGAGTGTTCTGGTTCCTAAATTGAAGTATATGCATGTTAGGAAGTGAGTTGGAAGCTTAGGAACCGGAACCAAATTGATGGAATTTATCCGGGTTGGAAAAAGTGTAGGAAAATGTGATTGTTAAGGTTTAAGGGTGTTGTGGAATTAGTTGGGGTACATTGAAAGGTTGAATGATAATTATATAATTGTTAAAAAAATTATTGGAATGTATGAGGGATTAAAACCCGAGTAATTCCCGTCTCACCCGGGACCCGGTTCAGGGAAAAAGAGACACTTTCCTAATTTTACGCGTATCCGGATATGTGTATTCGTGTGTAGGTAAAGTATTGAAAGTTAATTCGGTAAATGGAAATTTTAGACAAGTAGAATTTATGACTCTCTTGAGTCATAAATTCAAGACTTGGGTAATTGGAATTTCATATGGACACATAGAGATGAAATTGGGTAACCTTGCATTCCCAACTCAAGGCTTATAATTATATAATTGTTAAAAAAAATTATTGGAATGATTGAGGGATTAAAACCCGAGTAATTCCCGTCTCACCCGGGACCCGGTTCGGGGAAAAAGAGACACTTTCCTAATTTTACGCATATCCGGATATGTGTATTCGTGTGTAGGTAAAGTATTGAAAGTTAATTCGGTAAATGGAAATTTTAGACAAGTAGAATTTATGACTCTCTTGAGTCATAATTTCAAGACTTGGGTAATGGGAATTTAATATGGACACATAGAGATGAAATTGGGTAACCTTGCATTCCCAACTCAAGGCTTCCAAATAGTGTGATTTAGCAAGGGTTGGACACGATTAGAAGCATGCTAGGTGTTCCGAAAACTAGTTGAGGGCATTCCAAGCCAACAACTAGTCTATGGAATTAATTAGAAAGAACATGAGCGTTAGCGTTACATGTACACTATAGTGGTTGAAATTGCTAGTTTCTAAATCTCTCAAGTATATGTGTATAGGGCACCATACTGTGAGTAGACTTTCGGGCGCACCAAGTGAAGTCTTGGGGGTCAGATTATTGTTTCAAGTATAGTCTTGGGACCAGGGGTTCCTAGAATGATCAACTAGGTTCCCATATTGCTCACGTGAGATATTGCCTTCGGGCCAGATTCTCTCCTAACGGAGATATTGCCTTCGGGCCAGTTTATGATTACAGTTGATTGAATGCGGGTGACCACTTGGAATTATATGTTAAATCGTGATATGATGTATCTATGAATTTGAACGTATGTGAAACCATGCTTTAAATTCTAGATTGTGAATATGATATATGTTAATTGCCTGACCACCTAATATATGGAAATTTAATCCGTTATATGCGTACGTGTTTGTGATTGGCTCCTCTTCCCCAGTTGTAGTGGTACCCGCTACTACACCAGCGATGGGAAAGCCTCTCACTGAGTCTGTTTGACTCACCCCAATGTTACATGTTACAGACACAGGTGGTATAGGCATCAGGAGCGTTTCCACTTCATCTCAGGGAGGCGGACAGACTTAAAGACCGCACGCATTGTTCGCGTGGGTAGTACTGCTATATGTATTTTGACAGGATATATATGTATATGATTCATTTTGGTATAGCATTGTTTTGTACAGTTGCTATATGCATATATGTATATGTCACACTCTAGAACTGTCGGCTTCATACAAGTAGACCTGATCACGGGCCGGGCTTTCGGGCTTTTTAACTAAAAATTCAAGCCCGGGCCCATTTTTTTAAATTAAAAAACGGACCGGGCCGCCATATTTTGTACCATATTTTTTTTATAGTTTATTTCATGTTTCATTTAAAATACAAAGAGATACTTTTTTTCTTAAAAATAGATAGTTAAAAGATTTTAATGTATTATATATATAAACATTTTATACAGATTGTATATAAAGATATACATATTTTGTATCCAAAATATATTATATATTCTGGAATCTGGATACAAAATATGTATATATATATATACATATTTTGTATCCAGAATATATAGCAAATTACACACTCTAAGAGAGCTTGAATTTGCTCCTAATGGATTGTGTGAAGAAAATTGTACACGCACTTTAGGAAAATTAGTGTAATGCTAGTTAATTGGAAGTTGGAAGCTAGTCTCCCCTGTAAGATTGAATTTTTTAAATGTTCAAATATGTAAGATTGAATGAATCAAATACAAGACATTGGACATCAAACATTAAAATATGTTATCAATTATGTTGATATTTATTCTATATTAGATTGAGTTTTTTTTTATTATTTTAATGTATTATATATATAAAATAAAAATAAAATAAGTATATATAATACGGGCCGGGCTTTCGGGCCGGGCTTTTAAAAAAGCCCGAGCCCGGCCCGTATTTTGCGGGCTTTTATAAAAAATGGGCTTTCGGGCTCGGGCTCATATTTTCGGGCTCGTTTTCGCATTTTATCGGGCCGGGCTTATCGGGCCGGGCGGGCTTATCGGGCCGGGCGGGCTTTAAGGCCCGTGATCAGGTCTACATACAAGTTAAAGATTGGTCTGGTTGTTGGGATCATAGGTTATGATATGATGAATATCATGTGAATATACATATATGAATGTGACTTCCGCATGTGAATAGGATAGATCACACGCACTGAGCGTGTGGTCAATATGTAAATTTATATATATGTGTGACTGAATACTTGATTGTGTGAAAATACGGCTTTCGCATGTGAATAGGATAGGTCACACGCATTGAGGCGTGTCATCAATATGTATATTTTATGCAGGTGTGTGATTGAATATATATGCTTGAATGTACACAGGAATTCTGCATGTGAATAGGATAGATCACCCGCCCTGGAGCGCGTCATCAATATGTATATTATATGTATGTGTGATTGACTATGTGTATATGTATAGACTGAAGCGGCGTTGAGCGAGCCGTGGATTGCCTGCTACTTAGGTCACCGGATAGGGATGACCATATATACTAAATATTGTTTGTAATAGAGATGGGTAGTTACGCATATATAAGAATGTCAATCAGGGATTAGAGGATTACGGGATAGGAGAAATCCTACCTCCCGTGCCGGTCACGGACGTCCGATAGGGGGTCGTGATAAACTTGGTATCAGAGCCTGGTTACTTTAAACTGTATGAAGCCATAGGTATGACCGGGTGTCGATTTACCCCTCTTTGTGTACCCGGGCACAACGTGGGAGTAAAAAGGCACTTGTGGAAGTACCCAGGAATTGTGTCAGCCTTTCTTTCTGCTCTCTATTATACGAAATGTCATTAATATACATGTACTTATTAGGTGTGGTCCTTGTGCAGTATAGGGATGCCACCTATCACGAGACGGACTAGGGGTGGAGGGAGAACTCCTGCTGAAATTGATCAAGAGTCAGTTCGGGAGGAGGGAATGCCCACCCGAGGCTGAGGTAGAGGCCGTACCCGAGGCCGAGGTAGAGGTCGTGCTCGAGGTCGAGGTAGAGCACCAGTGAGAGGGGAAGGGAGGAGACAGTCACCGGAACCTCAACCTCAAGTAGAGACAGGTGCACCTTCCGTGGCGGAAATGCTCACGGCAGGATTTCAGGAACTAAGAGAGGAAATGACAAGACAAATACAAAGGGAAGTATGCCGGTTAGTAGTCGGCGAGGAAGAACAAGAGAGAGTTCCTAGCAATCAAGAGATGGAGATGGTTGAGGAAGAGGATAGGGAATGGCAACAACCACAGGGAATGCGTCGTGAACCACAGGCAGCACCCCGAGAGTTGCCAATTTCAAAATTTCTGAAGCTTCATCCACCCACTTTCTGCAGGACTAGTGAGAAAGAGGATCCGCAGTACTTTGTCAGAGATGTGGTCAGAATTGGGCGCATGCTGAGGTGCTCAGGCCATGAATTAGTGGAATTAGCTTCATTCCAGCTGAGGGGAGCGGCTAGAGTATGGATAGAGTCCGTACAGACGAGGTATTCACGTAGAGTGGCACCGATGACATGGGAAGATTTTCAGAGGGAATTCCTGGGTCGGTTTCTACCTGAAGGTACCAAGGATACAAAGCGTCAGCAATTCGAAGAATTGTGGATGACGCCTAACATGACCGTGACGGAGTATGAGTTACTTTTCACAGAATTGGCTCAATTCTCACCCGAGTTGGTTCCTAATGAAGAGGCGAGGATCAAGAGATTCATACACTGACTCACGGAGCCGTTGTTTACTGCTTTGTTACCTCAGAGGAGACAGTTTGAGACTCTAGCTCAAGCAGCCGACTGTGCTAGGATAATTGAAACCAGGAAGAGGTATGGGACATCTGTTGATCCCAAAGTGAAGTTAATTACAGGCAGTGACAACCAAGGAGGTGGAAGTAAGAAAAGGAAGACAACAGGTGGAGATGCAGGATATTCAGGGTCCGCAGGAGGGCAATCCTCAACTACCACCTATGAAACAGGTACAAGAGGTAATGTTCAAGGGGGACAGAGGGAACAAGGGGGTGGAAATGCCAGGAAGACAAAGCCCCAGTGTGTGACTTGCGGTAGATTTCATTCTGGTATATGTCGGAGACTGACAGGTGGATGCTACCATTGCGGCCAGATGGGCCATATGGCTAGAGAGTGTCCAAAGAAGAAAGAGGGTACGAGTGTGAGAAGCAATCCGACGCCAAGGAGTACACCTATTCCAGCTCCACCAGTGAGAACCGTGCCACCACAGGTAGCAAGTACAGGTGCAGCTATTGGCCGTGGTGCAGGATCTAGTGGCCGAGGGCCAGGGGCGGTAGGTGGAGGACAAGCGCGGGTATTTGCACTCTCTCAGCAGGATGCTCATGCATCTAATGCAGTTGTGACAGGTACTCTTATTGTCTGCTGTCTCGAAGCACGAGTTTTATTTGATTTCGGCTCCACTCATTTCTATGTGTCGCATGCATTCGCCTCTAAATTCAACAAAAGTCCATCTAGAATGGAAGAAACAATACTGGTCTTTACACCAATGGGAGAATCGGTACAAGTAGAATATGTGCATAAGTCTTACATTGTGGAGGTCGATGGTCATGAGACTGTGGCAGACCTTCGGTTATTGTGTATGGTTGACCTTGATGTGATCCTCGGGATGGATTGGTTGTCGTCTTGCCATGCGGTTGTTGACTGTAGGGCTAAATGCTTGAAATTCAATATGCCAAACGAGGAGCCTTTTGTGATACGGGGTGACGGAGCTGCACCGTATCCAAGCTTGATCTCGGCTTTGAAGGCGTCCAAGTTACTTGCAAAGGGATGCAAAGGGTATTTGGCATTCATCCAAGATACTACGAAAGCGGTACTTTCACCGACTCAAGTACCTGTAGTGCGAGAGTTCTTGGATGTATTTCCAGAAGAATTGCCGGGGTTGCCGCCCGATCGTGAGATTGAATTTGGAATTGAGCTGCAACCTGGTACTCAGCCTATCTCCACACCACCCGACCGTATGGCTCCGAAAGAGCTGAAGGAGCTACATACACAATTGCAAGAATTGCTTGAAAAGGGTTTTATAAGACCCAGTTTCTCTCCTTGGGGTGCACCGGTCCTTTTTGTAAAGAAGAAGACAGATCTTTGCAGTTGTGTATCGATTACCGAAAGTTAAATAGGTGACGATTCATAATCAGTATCCACTGCCGAGGATAGATGACCTATTTGATCAGTTGCAGGGTGCGAAGCGGTTTTCCAAAATTGATTTGCGATCTGGGTAGCATCAGTTAAAGATTCGTGAATCAGACATATCTAAGACCACATTCCGGACCCGATATGGGCATTACGAGTTCTTGGTGATGTCTTTCGGATTAACTAATGCTCCTGCAGCATTCATGGACATGATGAACAGGGTCTTTAAACCCTTTCTAGACCGATTTGTCATTGTCTTCATTGACGACATATTGGTTTATTCAAAGAATTCTGAGGAACATGCTGAACACTTGAGACTAGCATTATAGAGGTTGAGAGAGGAAAAACTGTATGCCAAGTTCTCTAAGTGCGAATTCTGGCTTGACAGAGTTGCCTTTTTGGGTCACGTGGTATCATCAGAGGGAATCCACGTTGATCCAAATAAGGTAGAGGCAGTGAAGAATTGGTCCCATCCTACCTCTGTTATCGAAATTCGCAGTTTCTTGGGTTTGGCAGGATATTATAGAAGATTTGTGCAGAACTTCTCTAAGGTTGCTGCACCTATGACTAGATTGACTCAGAAGGGGGTGAAGTTTGTATGAGATGACAAGTGTGAGCAGAGTTTTCAGAAGCTGAAGGACAGCCTCATTACCGCTCCAGTACTGGCATTACCTGAAGGCACAAGAGGGTATGTGGTATACTGTGATGCGTCGAGGATCGGGTTAGGGTGTGTTTTGATGCAACATGGCAAGGTGATTGCGTATGCATCGCGACAACTGAGGAAGCATGAGAAGAACTACCCGACTCACGACCTCGAAATGGCGGCTGTAGTGTTCGCTTTGATAATATGGAGGCATTACTTATATGGTGAGACTTGTGAAATATATACAGACCACAAAAGCCTCAAATACATTTTTGAGCAGAAAGACTTGAACTTGAGACAACGTCGATGGTTAGAGTTGTTGAAGGACTACGACTGCACGATCTTGTATCATCCAGGAAAGGCTAATGTGGTAGCCGATGCACTGAGTCGGAAATCCATGGGCAGTCTTGCTCATATAAGTGAAGAAAGGAGACCGTTAATTAGGGAACTGCACGAGCTAGAGCAAACGGGGAATCAGTTTGAGATTGGAAGTTCTAACTCACTTTTAGCCCATTTGCAAGCTAAGTCCTCTTTGGTCGAAGAGGTGAAGCAAATCAGGATACCGTAACTAAAGAGAAAGGGGACGACGTCCGATTCTCTATAGATGATTTTGGGATACTTCGGTTGGAGGGACGGTTGTGTGTTCCTATGGTTGATAACTTGAAAGAAAGAATTATTGAAGAAGCACACCAGACAGCGTATACAATCCATCCGGGAGCTAATAAGATGTATCATGACCTGAAACAGTTGTATTGGTGGAATGACATGAAAAAGGATGTCGCAAACTATGTAGCCAGGTGTTTAGTGTGCCAGCAAGTCAAGGCTGAACACCAGAAGCCCGCCGGAACATTACAATAGATAGAAATACCTGAGTGGAAATGGGAGAGGATAACGATGGATTTTGTAACAGGGTTGGCAAGATCACAACGGGGATTTGATTCGGTTTAGGTGATAGTGGATCGCATGACTAAGTCCGCACACTTTCTACCAGTTAAGACCACTTACGGAGTGAGTCAATATGCACAGATTTATCTATCAGAAATTGTTAGATTGCACGGTGTGCCAATGTCCATAATATCTGATAGAGGTCCACAGTTCACTTCCAGGTTTTGGAAGTCATTCCAGTAAGTGATGGGAACTAGAGTTGATCTGAGTACTGCGTTCCACCCACATACCGACGGGCAATCGGAAAGAACCATTCAGATTCTTGAGGACATGCTTCGGGCGTGTATTATGGATTTCGGCGGAAGTTGGGAAAGGTATTTGCCTTTGGCTGAGTTTGCGTACAATAACAGTTATCAAGCAAGAATTCAAATGGCACCTTTCGAGGCTCTGTACGATCGCATATGCAGATCCCCGATTGGGTGGTTCGAGGTCGGAGAAGCTACCCTAGTCGGCTCGGAGTTGTTACAAGATGCCTTGCAGAAAGTAAAGTGTATAACGGAGAGATTGCTGACGGGTCAGAGTAGGCAAAAGTCTTATGCAGACAATCGAAGGAGAGAACTGGAGTTTGCCGTTGGTGATAAGGTGTTCTTGAGGATATCACCGATGAGAGGCGTAATGCGGTTCGGTAAGAAAGGGAAGTTGAGTCCTCGGTATATCAGACCGTTTGAAATCTTAGAATGAATTGGGAATGTAGCGTATCGGTTGGAATTGCCTACGGAATTGGAGGGGGTACACCCTGTCTTTCATGTATCGATGCTTCGGAAGTATCTTCCCGATCCCTCGCACGTAATCCAATCGCAAGACGTGCAACTAACCGAAAATATGACGTATGAAGAGGAGCCAGTGGAAATCTTAGATCGGCAGTTGAAGAAACTCAGAACGAAAGAGATTCCATTGGTTAAAGTTCTGTGGAAAAACCACTCGACCGAAGAAGCTACATGGGAGGTCGAGGGTGAAATGCGCAGGACGTATCCTCATCTATTTCGAGACAAAGGTTAGTGTTTTGTTTGAAATTCAGGGACCGAATTTCTTAAGGGGGGAAGATTGTAATACCCGGGGATATTTTAATTAGCATCAATAATTAAATTAAAGTAATTAAGTTAAAAGTGGAAAAGGAGATAAAAATAAACACTATCCTACTACATATTTTTTTATATATACAAAATTGTTTAAATCCTAATTATATTTTTATATATTTCTTTCCTTTCTTATTTATGTTTTTGTTATATATAAGATATGTTTTTTTTAGTGGTATGTATATATATATATTAAATTATTATATATATGTATACATTATAATAAGAAGGGAATAAAGAAAAGATAAGAAAGGAAACCGTGTGAGAGAGGAGCAGAGAGACGCACAAGACAGAGAGATACGCGAGAGAAGAGGTCTGAGGCAACATCACGAACGGAGCAACCGCACGGGGAGAAGACGCACGGCTGAGCTCGCGTGGTGGCCGGAGTTCGCCGTCCGTCGCCATCGTTTTGGGCTGGAGGAGAGAGAGAGCTCGGGTTAGAGAGAGAAACAAGAGGGAAAAAGCTTTCTCGCCGGAAAACGCCATCTCTTCACCGGGGAAGGTAGCTGGGAGCCTCCTCTACTTCATATCATCCTTCTAACCGGTTGAATCGAGGTGAGAAGTCCCGAAACTCTCAAACCCCAATTTTATCAATTGTAGGGATTTTTGGAAAGACCCCAATTGATTCAATCTGAGTGTTCTGGGTCCTAAATTGAAGTATATGCATGTTAGGAAGTGAGTTGGAAGCTTAGGAACCAAAACCAAATTGATGGAATTTATCCGGGTTGGAAAAAGTGTAGGAAAATGTGATTGTTAAGGTTTAAGGGTGTTGTGGAATGAGTTGGGGTGCATTGAAAGGTTGAATGATAATTATATAATTGTTAAAAAAATTATTGGAATGTATGAGGGATTAAAACCCGAGTAATTCCCGTCTCACCCGGGATTCGGTTCGGGGAAAAAGAGATACTTTCCTAATTTTACACGTATTCGGATATGTGTATTCGTGTGCAGGTAAAGTATTGAAAGTTAATTCGGTAAATGGAAATTTTAGACAAGTAGAATTTATGACTCTCTTGAGTCATAAATTCAAGACTTGGGTAATGGGAATTTCATATGGACACATAGAGATGAAATTGGGTAACCTTGCATTCCCAACTCAAGGCTTCCAAATAGTGTGATTTAGCAAGGGTTGGACACGATTAGAAGCATTCTAGGTGTTCTGAAAACTAGTTGAGGGCATTCCAAGCCAACAACTAGTCTATGGAATTAATTAGAAAGAACATGAGCGTTAGCGTTACATGTACACTATAGTGGTTGAAATTGCTAGTTTCTAAATCTCTCAAGTATATGTGTATAGGGCACCATACTGTGAGTGGACTATCGGGCGCACCGAGAGCCGATCAGAGGGGCCAACCAAGTGAGGGGCTTTCCTATCCTTGCTCTATAGGGTTGACTGCGGATATGGATATATGGTTTGCCTTCTTGCCTATTTGTAGGAATTACATGTTAGATAACATGCTATTGTTGTTCTTAAATTACAGTATATGTGAAAATGTGTTATATGTGTGTATGTGGATTGTTAAAGCAATGGTGGCTCAAGGAGCCGTATATGAAGAGAAGGTCCTCGGGACCTATACGACATCGAGGGTAGAATCGAGTAAATATTATCTGAAGGGTGTGGTTTTGTAAGTAAGCCCTTAAAGAGAATAAACCTAGGTGACTTTGTTCTGAACCAAGAGTCCGAATTAGAAACCACTTGGAAATCTAGATTTGCCTAAGAAGAAGTAAAATGAACAAGTAGTGGTCCATAGGGGTCATTTATGGTACAACGCGGGAACCGAGTCTATCACGGGTGGTCCGGGTAGATTGAGTCTCATGTCTTGAGTCAACCCACAGAAATACAAAGTATATGAGTACACCAGATTGTGGCTATTGCCTTGGGTAAACCGAGGTCAGATGAGTCACCGGCTATGCTCCAAGTGAAGTCTTGGGGTCAGATTATTGTTCCAAGTATAGTCTTGGGACCAGGGGTTCCTAGAATGATCAACTAGGTTCCCATATTGCTCACGTGGGATATTGCCTTCGGGCCAGATTCTCTCCTAACGGAGATATTGCCTTCGGGCCAGTTTATGATTATGGTTGATTGAATGCAGGTGACCACTTGGAATTATATGTTAAATCGTGATATGATGTATCTATGAATTTGAACGTATGTGAAACCATGCTTTAAATTCTAGATTGTGAATATGATATATGTTAATTGCCTGACCACCTAATATATGGAAATTTAATCCGTTATATGCGTACGTGTTTGTGATTGGCTCCTCTTCCCCAGTTGTAGTGGTACCCGCTACTACACCAGGGATGGGAAAGCCTCTCACTGAGTCTGTTTGACTCACCCCAATGTTACATGTTACAGACACAGGTGGTATAGGCATCGGGAGCGTTTCCACTTCATCTCAGGGAGGCGGACAGACTTAAAGACCGCACGCATTGTTCGCATGGGTAGTACTGCTATATGTATTTTGACAGGATATATATGTATATGATTCATTTTGGTATAGCATTATTTTGTACAGTTGCTATATGCATATATGTATATGTCACACTCTAGAACTGTCGGCTTCATACAAGTTAAAGATTGGTCTGGTTGTTGGGATCATAGGTTATGATATGATGAATATCATGTGAATATACATATATGAATGTGACTTTCGCATGTGAATAGCATAGATCACACGCACTGAGCGTGTGGTCAATATGTAAATTTTTATATATGTGTGACTGAATACTTGATTGTGTGAAAATACGGCTTTCGCATGTGAATAGGATAGGTCACACGCATTGAGGCGTGTCATCAATATGTATATTTTATGCAGGTGTGTGATTGAATATATATGCTTGAATGTACACAGGAATTCTGCATGTGAATAGGATAGATCACCCTCCCTGAAGCGCGTGATCAATATGTATATTATATGTATGTGTGATTGACTATGTGTATATGTATAGACTGAAGCGGCGTTGAGCGAGCCGTGGATTGCCTGCTACTTAGGTCACCGGATATGGATCGCCATAAATACTATATATTGTTTGTAATAGAAATGGGTAGTTACGCATATATAAGAATGTCAATCAAGGATTAGAGGCTTACGGGATAGGAGAAATCCTAACTCCCGTGCCGGTCACGGACGTTCGATAGGGGGTCGTGACAATGATCGACAAAAACTGATTAAAGAAAGAAAAATGAATATCAAGTTTTCGAAACACTCATCGGCAAAAACTGATTAAAAAAAGAAAAATGAATATCAAGTTTTCGAAACACTCATCGGCAAAAACTGATTAAAAAGAGAAAAATGAATATCCAGTTTTCGAAACACTATTCGACGAAAACTGATTAAAAGAATAAAAATGAATATAAAGTTTTCGAAACACTCATTGACAAAAACTGAATAAAAAAGGAAAATGAATATCAAGTTTTCGAAACACTCATGGGTGAAAACTGTTTAAAAAAAGAAAAACGACTATCAAGTTTTCGAAACACTCATCAGCAAAAACTTACTAAAAAAGGAAAATGAATATCCAGTTTTCGAAACACTAATCAACGAAAACTGATTAAAAAATAAAAATGAATATAAAATTTTCGAAATACTTATCGGCAAAAACTGATTAAAAAAAGGAAAAATAAATATCAAGTTTTCGAAACACTCATCGACAAAAACAGATTAAAAAAAGAAAAATAAATATCAAGTTTTCGAAGCACTCATTAGCGAAAACTTACCTAAAAAAGAAAATTGAATATCACGTTTTCGAAACACTCATTGGCGAAAACTGATTAAGAAAAAGAAAAATGAATTTCAAGTTTTCGAAACACTTATTAGAGAAAAATGATTAAAAAAAGAAAAATGAATATCAAGTTTTCGGAACACTTATCGGCGAAACCTAATTAAAAAAAATGAATATCAAGTTTTCAGAACACTAATCGGCGAAATATAATTAAAAAAAGAAAAATGAAGATCAAGTTTTCGAAACACTCATTAACGAAAACTTACTTAAAAAAGAAAAATGAACATCAAGTTTTCGAGACTCTCATCGACGAAAACTGATTAAAAAAATAAAAATGAATATAAAGTTTTCGAAACACTTATCGGCGAAAACTGATTAAAAAAGGAAAAAGAATATCAAGTTTTCGAAACACACATCGGTGAAAACTGATTAAAAAAAGAAAAATGAATATCAAATTTTCGAAACACTCATTAGCAAAAACTTACTAAAAAAAGAAAAATGAATATCAAGTTTTCAAAAACACTCATGGCGAAAACTGATTAAAAAGAGAAAAATGAATATCAAGTTTTCGAAATACTAATCGGCGAAAAGTGATTAAAAAAAGAAAAAAGAATATTAAGTTTTGGAAACACTCATCGGCGAAAGCTGATTAAGAAAAAGAAAAACGAATATCAAGTTTTCGAAACGCTCATCGGTGAAAACTAATTAAATAAAGAAAAATGAATATCACATTTTCGAAACATTCATCAGCGAAAACTAATTAAGAAAAAGAAAAATGAATATCAAGTTTTCGAAACACTCATCAGAGAAAACTATTTAAAAAAAAAAAGAAAAAAGAATATTACGTTTTCAAAACACTCATTGGCGAAAACTGATTAAAAATAAATAAATAAATATCAAGTTTTCAGAACACTCATCGGCGAAAATTGATTAAAAAAAGAAAAATGAATATCAAGTTTCGAAACACTCATCCGCGAAAAGTATTTAAAAAAATGAATATTACGTTTTCGAAACAGTCAACGGCGAAAAGTGATCAAAAAATGAAAAATTACTATCAAGTTTTCGAAACACTTATCGGTGAAAAATAATTAAATAAAGAAAAATGAATATCACGTTATCGGTGAAGACTAAAAAAAGAAAAAAATGAATATAACGTTTTCGAAAACACTCATCGGCGAAAACTGATTAAAAAGAGAAAAATGAATATCAAATTTTCGAAATACTATTCGGCGAAAAGTGATTAAAAAATGAAAAATCAATATGAAGTTTTGGAAACACTCATCGGCGAAAGCTGATTAAGAAAAAGAAAAACGAATATTAAGTTTTCGAAACACTCGTCGGTGAAAACTAATTAAATAAAGAAAAATGAATATCACATTTTCGACACACTCATCGGCGAAAACTGATTAAGAAAAAGAAAAATGAATATCAAGTTTTCAAAACACTCATCGGAGAAAACTATTTAAAAAAAGAAAGAAAAATGAATATTACGTTTTTGAAACACTCATCGGCGAATACTGATTAAAAAAAAAGAAAAAAGAATATCAAGTTTTCAGAACACTCATTGGCGAAAACTGATTAAAAAAAGAAAAATGAATTTCAAATTTTCGAAACACTCATCGGTGAAAACTATTTTAAAAAAAGAAAAATGAATATTACGTTTTCGAAACACTAAACGACGAAAACTAATTAAAAAATGTAAAATTACTATCAAGTTTTCGAAAACACTCATCGGCTAAAAGTTATTAAAAAAAGAAAAATGAATATCAAGTTTTCAGAATACTCATCGGCGAAAACTGATTAAATAAAGAAAAATGAATATGACGTTTTCGAAACACTCATCGGCGAAAACTGATTAAGAAAAAGAAAAATCAATATCAAGTTTTCGAAACATTCATCGGGTAAAACTTACTAAAAATAGAAAAATGAATATCAAGTTTTCGAAAACACTCATCAGCTAAAACTTATTAAAAAAGAAAAATAAATATCAAGTTTTCGAAAGACTCATCAACAAAAACTGATTAAAAAAAGAAAAATGAATATCAAGTTTTCGAAACACTCATCGATGAAAACTAATTAAATAAAGAAAAATGAATATCACGTTTTCGAAATCACTCATCAGCTAAAATTTATTAAGAAAAGAAAAATGAATATCAAGTTTTCGAAACACTCATCGACAAAAACTGATTAAAAAAAGAAAAATGAATATCAAGTTTTCGAAACACTCATCGGCAAAAACTGACTTAAAAAAAAGAAAAATGAATGTCAAGTTTTCGAAACACTCAACGGCAAAAACTGATTAAGAAAAGTAAAATGAATATTAAGTTTTTGAAACACTCATTAGCGAAAACTTACTAAAAAAAGAAAAATGAATATCCATTTTTTTAAACATTAATCGACGAAAACTCATTAAAAAAATAAAAATGAATCTAAAGTTTTCGAAACACTCATCGGCGAAAACTGATTAAAAAAGGAAAATGAATATAAAGTTTTCAAAACACTCATCGGTGAAAACTGTTTAAAAACAGAAAAACGAATAGCAAGTTTTCAAAACACTCATCAGCAAAACTTACTATAAAAAGGAAAATGAATATCCAGTTTTCGAAACACTAATCGACGAAAACTGATTAAAAAAAATACAAATGAATATAAAGTTTTCGAAACACTCATCGGCGAAAACTGATTAAAAAAATGAAAAATAAATATCAAGTTTTCGAAACACTCATCGAGAAAAACAGATTAAAAAAAAAAGAAAAATAAATATCAAGTTTTCGAAACACTCATTAGCGAAAACTTACCTAAAAAAAGAAAAATGAATATCACGTTTTCAAAACACTCATCGGGGAAAAATGATTAAGAAAAAGAAAAATGGATATCAAGTTTTCGAAACACTCATCGGGGAAAAATGATTAAAAAAAGAAAAAAGAATATCAAGTTTTCGAAACACTCATAGATCAAAACTAATTAAATAAAGAAAAATGAATATCAAGTTTTCGAAACACTAATCGGCAAAAACTGATTAAGAAAAAGAAAAATGAATATCAAGTTTTCGGAACACTCATCGGCGAAACCTGATTAAAAAAAATGAATATCAAGTTTTCAAAACACTAATCGGCGAAAACTAATTAAAAAATGAAAAATGAATATCAAGTTTTCGAAACACTCATCAGCAAAAACTTACTAAAAATAGAAAAATGAACATCAAATTTTCGAAACACTCATCGAGGAAAACAGATTAAAAAAAGAAAAATGAATATCAAGTTTTCGAAACACTCATCGGCGAAAAATGATTAAAAAAATGAATATCAAGTTTTCGAAACACTCATCGGCGATGTCACGACCCCCGTTTAGAGGACCGTGACCGGCACAGACACATGGAATATCCCTATGCCTGAAGCCTTATCACCTAATTGACAGAATAGCTATTATTGAAAAATACATTCACATGCATTATAATACCATGGCTACACCGAAATGGTGGCCTATCCTAGACAAGTAAATCCACGGCCAGTGCCGCTTCAGGATATAGATATAGGAAAACACACATAATGTATATAACCTGTGTACTGGCTACACATCCGAAGATGCTGCCTATCCTATTCACATGCAACAGATATAAGTATATATATGTATATTTTGAAAACAAATTTTCCCTGTATCGTAGTATAATAAATCCTAATCTTTAAGGTGTGTGAAGGTGACAGTTCTAGATTTAGTAATACAATCTAATTGGGTACGTCTACCCTTTACTTTATGATACAACAATAAAGTAAATTAAATTATAATTACACTTTATTCACCCACATGAACAAGTTGTGGGTCTTGGAAGGTGTTGCTCAACCCTCGTTCCACCGAGACTTCTTCCACCTGTACTTAACATGTCTCTGTGTAGTAAAAATGTGGTGTGAGTCTTAACCACGCGACTCAGTGAGGACTCTCCCATCCCCGGCACATGGCGGGTACCATGGCGCTGGGATTGGGAGTCATACACAACCACATGCAAAAACAACTAGTTATTGTTAATAAACATACATTCTTAGCGACCACACAACAACAGATATCTCATCCAACCACTCACATGCATTTAACAGATACAAGCATGCAACAGTTTATTCCACGTCATCAATCAGCAATTAAACACGTAACATATAGTGCCGGCTTTTACTTACCGGTCTTCTCACGTTCAGCATGTTTGAATCAACCAAGACGTTGTGGTGAGGTAATCCTGTACGTTACTACTACGCTGCACAATCAGCAATCATATGCAAACACAGACAATTTATTTATACACACAGATACTATAACATACATCTACTTAATCTACCCCACTCTGGGGTATCTACTAGCCACTACGAGGCTTTTCTACTTCGAACCCGTGCACTCGGGTTACTGACCACCACGTGGCAAAGCATACTTAACCCATTCACTTAGGTACTAGTCACCTTGTGACAATTCTGTTAATTAAACAATACTTAACCCATTCACTTGGGTACTAGTCACCTCGTGACAATTCAATTCTATAGTCAAACACAATCAACTTCTATCTATCAAACAACTGATACGTAGACACCACGTGGCACGTCCCGGCCCCTTGCTGCGAGGCAATAGCTTGAGCCCACTCGTCCATTACCCAACCAGGCCACATGGCGGGCACGGCACGACGTCTCGAAGCATGGCCACTGACACACCCTGGACCAACTCCACAGGATGATTTCTCTTTTACTAGGTTAGGCTTACGGTTCACCCGTAGGTTCCTCCCGTGTCTCCTTACCTTAGTCTCACATATTAATAGGATTCTTTGTATCTTTCCCGAAGGATCAACAATTCTTCTCCTTGTTAATGTGGATGAGTATCCTTAACAGGATATAACTCATATACCCGTCCACATATACTCTCTGAGCCTCAAGCTATCGTCATAGCAATATAAAGCCTTTTCTGACCCTATTGCCAGGATAGGGCAATGACCATCGTCATGGTGATAATAAAATTGAGGTCTCAAGTGCCATCTGACGTTGTTCTAGTCGATATCTCACATCGCTAGCATAATCAAATCCGAAACCCACCAATAACTTCCTTTGCATGATTATAATTTAAGTCACCGTCGTGACGAGTTTTCAGAATAAAAACTTAGTCCTTCCGTACAAGGACTCTTGCCACCATCGTGGAAAAGATTTAATAAAATACTCATCATGCCTCCGGAGTGTATGAGTTGGATTTGTAACACACCAATCATAGCAAACAATTACACTCTACTCATATGTCTTCCTATCCAAGCTACTTTCCACAACATATCTTTTAGTTCTTTTATTCTTTTAGCATTCTATACCTCTAGCTAACATATACCAGACAAGTAGAGAATATACATACTCATGTAATCCACATAAGCATACAACCCTAGGACCAGAGATGGAAGAACCCTCACCTTGGCCAACCTTCCATGCAATCTTCTCCTGTAACTTAAGTCTCCTCGGAGTTCCTGTTGCACTCAATCGTGTGACGTTGTTCCTATAAGAACAACATTTACTTCATTAAGGTTATTACTTAGCTTAACTTGTTATTTATCTCTCCATTACTCTCACGTGTAGTCCATGGTTGCCACAGAGTCAAGCTCTTGGTCTTATTGGACTTCTCTATCCCGACTTATGTGTATCCTTCCTCAGACACTTGACTTACTCGCATATAACACTCTACTTGAGTGTTTCACAAACTTGGATTTGAGTACTAGACCTCTATCTAACTTGTATTCGTATCTAAGGAAACTTATCTAGCTTGGTTGGAAGGAATCGTAATTTTAGGAAGGTCTAAGCAATTTGATCCAACTTGTGTTCCTACTTCGGTTCTAAGAAATCTAGTTTCTAAACCTCAATATACCTCCAATTTATCCCACTTAAGGTTTCCTAAAGGTTGTGAAAGGATAAGGTTGAAATTCACGAAGTTAGACTTAATTTGTTCTGCAAGTTTCCATCCCTGAGAAACAAGAAGGTACTTGGAGTGATTTAATTCTCAAAAACATGTTTAGTAGTGTTCTAGGGTGTTTAAGATTGAAAAGAAGAGGTTTGGAGCCCTCAACATCACCCTTAAAGTGTATTTGGGAAAACCGAGCAGGGACCCGACATGTTAACGTCAAGGTTCAACCTTATTAACCTCGGGCCAACTCTTCACGGGTCTTGTTCAGCTACCATTTCCCATATAAAATTTCAATAATATCAATCCAAGCCTATTTACTCAAATCCAAGCTCAATCCTAATTATTACAATTTCCCCAATTCGAAAATAATTATAATTTCAACCCCAAATCCTTCCAAATTCGAATTTGGGCAAATCCGAGAACAAAATCTCGATTCCTACCCCAACTAAGTGTTCAAGAACACTTTCTAGGTCTCAATCTACCCTCGAAACAAATCAATCGAAGGAATTCCTAAAAATGGAAAAATTGAGGGTTTCGAATGAAATTGGGGTTACCAACCTTGATTCGATTGGTGGGAGGTGTGGAAGATGTTGTAACCGAGCTCCGGAAACCTTTCCCGGCGTCGGCTAGCTCTTCTCCGGCGAGTTTCCGACGAACCACCCTCCTCCCCTTCTTCCTCTTCTCTTCTCGGCATTGCTCTTCTCTCCCTCTCTTCGTTTTTTTCTTTCTCTTTCTTCCCACGCCTCCCCTTCTCTCTTTTCTCTTTCTTTTTCTTTCTTTTTCTATATATCTACGTCAACCCCCCACCCCCCAATAAACAATAATAATAAAATAAATAAAAGTATAATATATATATATATATATAATAAAAATAAATAAATAAATAAATAATTGATTAATAAATAAATATAATTTAAAAATAAATAAATTAATAATTAAATAAATAATAACTAATATATATTTTTAATTTAATTCCTTTCCCTATTTAATTCAAAATTCCAAGTTCTTAGGTCCCGAATTAAATCCAAAAATTATTTTCTACTTCTTTTCTTTGACTTTCTATTTTCCTAAAAACCCCATTTTAAATATTTAAAATAATCATAATAAAAATAAACTAATTAATAATTAAACAAATAATAACTAATAATATTTTGATTTAGTTCCCACTCCTATTTATTTTGGGTTTCTAATTTCGTAGGTACTGAATAATTTCCAAATATATATATATATATATATATATATATATATATATATATATATATATATATTTTACTCATTTCTTTCAACTTTTATTTTACTTGAAATTTCGAAGAATTTCGCGGTTCCTTTCCGGTTTCTCTTAACCTTCATACTTTTTCTATATTCTTTTTAAGGTTTTAATTCCTAGCCCCGGAATAAATCATTTTAATCCTCGAAATTTTAAATAAATCATTCTTTAATCCTCGAAATTTTCCAGGGGTATTACAGGCGAAAATTGATTAAAAAAAGAAAAAATAATATCAAGTTTTCAGAACACTCATCAGTGAAAACTGATTAAAAAAAGAAAAATAAATTTCAAGTTTTCAAAAACACTCATCAGCAAAAACTTATTAAAAAAAGAAAAATAAATAAAATGTTTTTGAAACACTCATCAGCAAAAACCGATTAAAAAAAAGAAAAATAAATATCAAGTTTTCGAAACACTCATCCGCGAAAACTGATTAAAAAAAGAAAAATGAATATCAAGTTTTCGAAAACTCTCATCAGCTAAAATAGATTAAAAAAACTAAATGAATATCAAGTTTTCGAAACACTCATCGGCAAAAACTGATTAAAAAAAGGAAAAAATGAATATCAAGTTTTCGAAACATTCATCAGGGAAAACTTACTAAAAGAAGGAAAATGAATATCCAGTTTTCGAAACACTAATCGACGAAAATAGATTAAAAAAATAAAAATGAATATAAAGTTTTCGAAACACTCATCGGCGAAAACTGATTAAAAAAGGAAAAAAGAATATCAAGTTTTGGAAACACTCATCGGTGAAAACTGATTAAAAAAAGAAAAATGAATATCAAGTTTTCGAAACACTCATTAGCAAAAACTTACTAAAAAAGAAAAATGAATATCAAGTTTTCGAAAACACTCATCGGCGAAAACTGATTAAAAAAAGAAAAATGAATATCAAGTTTTCAAAATACTCATCGGCGAAAACTGATTAAAAAAAGAAAAATGAATATGAAGTTTTGGAAACACTTATCGGCGAAAACTGATTAGAAAAAGAAAAATGAATATCAAGTTTTCGAAACACTCATCTACGAAAACTGATTAAAAAAATAAAAGTGAATATCAAGTTTTCGAAATACTCATCGGCAAAAACTTATTAAATAAAGAAAAATGAATATCAAGTTTTCGAAACACTCATCGATGAAAACTAATTAAATAAAGAAAAATGAATATCACGTTTTCGAAACACTCATCGGCGAAAACTGATTAAGAAAAAGAAAAACGAATATCAAGTTTTTGAAACACTCATCAGTGAAAACTAATTAAATAAAGAAAAATGAATATCACGTTTTCGAAACACTCATCGGCGAAAACTGATTAAGAAAAAGAAAAATGAATATCAAGTATTTGAAACACTCATCAGGGAAAACTATTTAAAAAAACAAGAAAAATGAATTTTACGTTTTCGAAACACTTATCGGCAAAAATTGATTAATAAAAACAAAAATGAATATCAAGTTTTCGAAACACTCATCAGCGAAAACTTACTAAAAGAAGGAAAAAAAAATATCCAGTTTTCGAAACACTAATCGACGAAAAGAGATTAAAAAATTAAAAATGAATATAAAGTTTTCGAAACACTCATCGGCGAAAACTGATTAAAAAAGGAAAAAGAATATCAAGTTTTCGAAATACTCATCAATGAAAAATGTATTATCCGAGATATTTAGATTTAATTATTTTTATTTTTATTAAATTTATTTTTCTTTCAGAAAGAAAATTAAATTAAATGAAAAAGTTAAAGAGTTAAAAAAAATAAGAAAATGGAGGGAAAGAAATGAGATATTTATAATTTTTCTAGGACTTAAAAGAAAAAGAGGATATAACAAGTAAATAAATTTTTCAAAAATTAAAAAAAAAATTACATATATATATATATATTATAAATATATATAATGGGGGGGGGGGGAAACCGTGACCCCCCTCCATTCTTCCACTAACACATATAATAAAAAATATATATATATATGTATACACAATATGTTAACACACGCACAAGTAGAAAAAGAAAATAAAGAGAAGCAGCCACGCACGAGCCGAGAAGAAAAGAAGCGGACGGTGGTTTTGGGCCATTTTCTTGCCGGAGAACGTGCGCCGGTTACTGGAAAAAGTGGCTGGAGTTTTCTTTCATCCCCACCAAACTTTCTATCCGATTGAAATCAAGTAAGAAAGCCCCAAATCTCTCAAACCCCAATTTCTCCAATTTTGGATATTTTAGGACTTCTTCAAATACTTCCAATCGGGGCATTCCGGGGTTAAAGTTGAGCTTAGTGGGTGTTATTGAAAGCTTAGTGAGGTTCAGAATGGAAGTTAAACCGTAGGAATTGACCGGGTATGGAAATTAGGAAAAATTGGGTTAGGAAATTGCTCTAAAATTCGAAATTGATAATTCGATGCATGTTTAGGCTTGGATTGGAGTAGTATAAGTGTTGTAGTTGCTGGAAATATACAAGGAAATAAAACCCGAGTATTTACCATCTCAACCGGAACCCAATCCGGTGAAAAAGAGGCGAAATACTAAGTCACCGTACAGTAAGGAGTTGTGCGGTGGGTTGGACACTTTGGTCTAGTCCGTAATGGACACCTAAGACCCGCTAAATTGGTTCCAAGGCTCTAATTATACCCAATTATATTTTTATATATAATTAAAGAGGTAATATTTAAGCTTTTACTCGGCGAATAAGGGAGACGGTGGAATGAGTAAGCTAGAGCCTCTTTTGAACCGTGAATTTAATTCTTTTATTTGTTAGATACCCATATGAACACATGAAGGGAAATTTAGACAAGTGGGAAATTTAACCGTGAGGGGCTCTCCCATCCCTGCCCCACAGGGTTGGATGACTACGTGGAAAATGTGGTTTGCTCTGTTTTGTGCAAATTGATATATGAAATATATTTATATGAATAAATTTGTGTTACGCGTGTATGATTTGCAAGTAAGTAGTCAACGTGCAATAGTATATGTGCTTATATGATTAATCACAAGGTGTATATGTGCTATTGTGGCTCAGCGAGCCTTATATGATACCGTAGGTAGGATTGAGTCAGAATTTCATATGTGAGAGTTTATTAATATTAGGAACCCACTTAAATTGATCATTGTGCAAAGGTGTTGACCGTATGGTACATTGAGGAAAATGAACCTAGGTTGTTAAGTGTGAGTGAGAGTGATGCATAATTGAAAAGGGGGAAACTAAGCCTAACTAGTAATCACGTATAATATTCAACTAGTTCTCATAGGGCGTCTTTCAAGGTTAAATATGTTAGTTGAGTTTGTTTAGGTTGTCCGGGTAGATCGAGTCAGTCATCCTGATCGGACAGATAAGATTATAACGTCAGCAAGTATGCCACATAGTGGCCATTACCTTGGTTAAAACTGAGGTCAGACAAGTTGCGGGCTATTACTCTAAGCATGACTTGGAGTCAGAAAGTTCCTGGTGTGATCAACCAGGTTCGTACATGATATTGCCTTCGGGCCAGTATTTCTCTTAGCGTAATGCGGGAGAAAGTGAGCGCCTACGTGCACAAGTATGTGTTAATTGTGAAACCAAATGAGATATGTTGAGATTGATTTACATGTGGATTAATAAATATGTTAGGAGCATGAATTAGGATTTTAATTGTGAATATGATTTATTGATTGCCTGATCATGTTAAAGATCACAATATAAATCCATTTCATGCGCATGTGGTTGTGGTTGCTCCCTTCCCCCAACTGTAGTGGTACTCGCTGCTACGCCAGGGATGGGGGAGCTTCTCACTGAGTCTGTTCGACTCACCCCCTGTATACATGTTTCAGACACAGGTGGTTCAGGAGTCGGGAACGCGTCCACTTCTTATCAAGGAGGCAAACAACTCTGAAGACCGCACGCTTTGTTCGCGTCGGTAGTTATTTTGATTCTGTATATATGTTGTGATGTATATGTATATATGAATCCTTTTTTGGCGTAGCGTTGTACGTTTACATCTGCTGTGTATATATACATATCACACTTGAATTCTAGCATTGTCGGGTTCATACAGATTAAAGTTAGGTTTTGGTGTTGGGAATATATGCTATGATATAGCATAAATCATGTATATATATATATAATATGACTTCCGCATGCGACTAGGATAGATCACACGCCTTGAGGGGTGTGATCAATATGTAAATTATATATATGTGTGACTGAATACTTGATTGTATGAAAATATGGCTTCCGCATGTGAATAGGATAGATCACACGTATTGAGGCGTGTGGTCAATATGTAAACTATATGCAAGCGTGTGATTGAATATATGTATGACTGTACACAGGATTTCTGCATGTGAATAGGATAGATCATCCGCCCTGAAGCGCATGATCAATATGTATACTATATGTACATGCGAGTGATTATGTGTATATGTACAGACTGAAGCAGCATTGAGCGAGCCGTGGATTGCACGTTACTTAGGTCACCGGATATGGATGGCCATAAATACTATATATTGTTTGTATTAGAAATGGGTAGTTATAAACATGTGAAAATGTCAATCAGGGAATTATAGGCTTACGGGATAGGAGAAATCCTACTTCCCGTGCCGGTCACGGACGTCCGATAGGGGTTCGTCACAAATACTGATTAAAAAAAGAAAAATGAATATCAAGTTTTCGAAACACTCATTAGCAAAAACTTACTAAAAAAAGAAAAATGAATATCAAGTTTTCGAAAACACTCATCGGCGAAAACTGATTAAAAAAACAAAAATGAATATCAAGTTTTCGAAACACTCATCGGCGAAAACTGTTTAAAAAAAGAAAAAAGAATATGAAGTTTTGGAAACACTCATCGGCGAAAACTGATTAGAAAAAGAAAAATGAATATCAAGTTTTCGAAACACTCATCGACGAAAACTGATTAAAAAAAATAAAAATGAATATCAAGTTTTCGAAACACTCATCGCCAAAAACTTATTAAAAAAAGAAAAATGAATATCAAGTTTTCGAAACAGTCATCAGTGAAAACTAATTAAATAAAGAAAAATGAATATCACGTTCTCGAAACTGTCACGACCCCCTATCGGACGTCCGTGACCGGCACGGGAGGTAGGATTTCTCGTATCCCGTAAGCCTTTAATTCCTGATTGACATTCTTATATATGCATAACTACCCATTTCTATTACAAAAAATATATAGTATATATGGTCATCCCTATCCGGTGACCTAAGTAGCACGCAATCCACGGCTCGCTCAACGCCGCTTCAGTCTATACATATACACATAATCAATCACACGTACATATAATATACATATTGATCACGCGCTTAAGGGCGGGTGATCTATCCTATTCACATGCAGAATCCCTGTGTACAGTCAAGCATATATATTCAATCACACGCCTGCACAAAATATACATATTGATCACACGCATCAATGCGTGTGACCTATCCTATTCACATGCGAAAGCCGTATTTTCACACAATCAAGTATTCAGTCACACATATATATAAATTTACATATTGACTACACGCTCAGTGCGTGTGATCTATCCTATTCACATGCAGGAGTCACATTCATATATATATATACACATGATATTCTTCATATCACAACCTATATCCCCAACAACAAGACCAATCTTTAATCTGTATGAAGCCGACAATTCTAGAGTGTGACATATACATATATGCATATAGCAACTGTACAAAACAATGCTATACCAAAATGAATCATATACATATATATCCTGACAAAATATATATAACAGTACTACCCACGCGAACAATGCGTGCGGTCTTTAAGTCTGTCCGCCTCCCTGAGACGAAGAGGAAGCGCTCCTGATGCCTATACCACCCGTGTCTGTAACATTTAAAATTGGGGTGAGTCAAACAGACTCAGTGAGAGGCTTTCTCATCCCTGGTGTAGTGGCGGGTACCACTACAACTGGGGAAGAGGAGCCAATCACAAACACATACGCATATAACGGGTTTAGATTTTCATATATTAGGTGGTCAGGCAATTAACATATATTATATTCACAATAAAGAATTTAAAGCATGGATTTACATACATTTAAATTCACACATACATCATATCATGATTTAACATATAATTCCATGTGGTCACCCGTATTCAATTAACCGTAATCATAAACTGGCCCGAAGGCAATATCTCCGTTAGTAGAGAATATGGCCCGAAGGCAATATCTCCGTTAGGAGGGAATCTGGTGCACCACAAGGTGAAAGAAAAAAAAAACTGGGTCTGATGAAACCCTTATCAAGTAATTCCTATAACTGCGTGTGTAGCTCCTTCAACTCACTTAGATCCTTCAACTCACTCAAGTTTTCAGCATGTTCCTCAGAATTCTTTGAATAAACCAATATGTCGTCAATGAAGATAATGACAAATCGGTCCAGAAATGGTTTAAAGACCTTATTCATCAGGTCCATGAACGTTACAGGAGCATTAGTTAATCCGAAAGACATCACCAAGAACTCGTAATGTCCGTATCGGGTCCGAAATGCGGTCTTGGGTATATCCGATTCTCGAATCTTTAATTGGTGATACCCAGATCACAAATCAATCTTAGAAAATCGCTTCGCACCCTGCAACTGATCAAATAGGTCATCTATCCTCGGCAGTGGATATTGATTGCGAATCGTCACCTTGTTTAACTTTTGGTAATCGATACAGAACCGCAAAGATCCGTCCTTCTTCATTACAAAAAGAACCGGTGCACCACAAGGTGAAAGGAAAAAAAACTGGGTCTGATGAAATCCTTATCAAGTAATTCCTATAACTGCGTGTGTAGCTCCTTCAACTCACTTAGATCCTGTATCCCTACATGGAATACTTGATCCATTAACTCCAGCATGAACCTTTCCGGACATGCTCTACTCCCCTTGACCAAACGGGTTCCGCTCCCACGGTTTGACTCTTTCCTTTCTTACGGTGTGGCATATCTTCAAGAACATATACCGCCTCTTGCAAGTGTGTTACCCGTTGGGTTCCAATCGCCCCAACGGTAGCATACCTCTTTTATCATTTGGCTAGCATCCCCCGATGCTTACCCGACTCTGTTCCCGTATTCACTCTCTTCTTTTCATTTCGTACCTACGTGGTGCTCTTTCTTCGAGTATTTCTCAACACTCATTACTCACTACATTTTCTTTCTCGATTAACCGTTCTTACGATTATTATTATTATTTTTTATTATTTTTTTATGGCACCCCCATGGCCATTTATACGTTTGGTTTGTCCACTCAATCTCCACCCACACACGGGCTTCAGACTAACGGATTTACGGTTCACCAACCTGTGGAACTAGCATATCTAGCTATGTCAACTACAATCCGTGTACTATACATGCACTTACCGTAGTAGTTGGTTCTCCACCCCCTACTTGACTTTTATCGTATGGGGTCCTATAGGCTTTCGCTCTTCCCCCCTTATGGGACTACTTATCCCTGTCTACTTTCTCTCCCCTCGGGCCTCCACGAATCCCTCTGGGGTTTATCTCTCACGTTATCTCGTTCGAGAGCTATCTACCGCAATAACACTCATTTTCCTATCTCTGGACGGTACCCGAAGGTCTACGCCCATTTCCACTCCTAGACCTGCTCCGGTCTAATCCTTTCGGGTCCATTATCAACCTATGGCCCCCTTAATTGGTAACTCTTAGGTTTACCTGTATACTCCCTTGGCACTTTAGCACTCTCTAGTGCTTTTCGATGTCTACTTAACTTTAATCACTCCAAGCGAGTGATTTCTCAACTACATCTACCGCCCTTATACAGCTTACCTGTAAAAGGATTGTTGTTTGGTAGGGTATTGGTCACATGAGTTAGTCTTCTTAGGCACCCTGTGGGTTTTGAAATTAATTCAAGTTTATTTCTTAGAAAATGACGCCTAAGGTTTTCGTAAGTGGTTAGTGTTTAACCAATTGGAATGACACAAATTGAGAAAGACTTTTCATGAAAATTTGCCTTCCAATGGTTATCCCTTGTATTTTCAAGAGAAATTTTAGGGTCTTTCAGCAGCTCTCATCCGGAAAGACCAAAAATACTTTTACAAAAATTTTTCATGTGGTCAATACCCCACTCTTTATGCTCTTCCCTAAGCACCCAAGAGAGTTTGGTTGGGCTTAATCCCTTCCTTTCCCCCTTGTTTGCTTAAGGAACTAGTAGTTCATGGATCGAGCACAGGGTTGGACTAGGCTCCTTCCCTGTGCCTTACCATTTACTCTGTTTCCGGCTCGGCATATGGTCACGCTCTACATGTTTACATATGCCTCTACTTCTTAACATCTATCTTTATGGCATACGGTTCGGCCACTTTGCCCTTCCATATACCGTATCCCGATTTCCTAGTCCGTAGACTTCTACTTCTACACTATGGCATACACCACCTCTTTTCTGTTTACGTTACAAACCATTTCTAGCTTAGACTACCATTCATGGCACTATTCTACTTACATTCTCTACTATAGTCAAATAACTTGTGCCTATACCATAGCACACAATGCGCGCTAACAGAGCAGACGCATCGTCTCTTTTAACAACTGCAAAACAATCACACATTGTAGCGCATTCCTGCCTACAATGCAACCAAATGTATCTGTGTCTAGGTAGCATCCTTCATGGATGTCTCCTTTCCCTATTATGGCGTGCTAAGGTTCATGGGGTCACTACCACCCCACCTTACGCCTTAGTGCATCGCTGTACCGCACAAGAATGTCACCTGATAAGAATTTTCATAATCCATCATAGATTAAGAAGGAAATGAAAGAAAGGCTGACTCAATTTTCCTGGCTACTTCCACAAGTGCCTTTTTACTCCCACGTTGTGCCCGGGTACACAAAGAGGGGTAAACCGACACCCGGTCATACCTATGGCTTCATACAGTTTAAAGTAACCAGGCTCTGATACTAAGTTTGTCACGACCCCCTATTGGACGTCCGTGACCGGCACAGGAGGTAGGATTTCTCCTATCCCGTAAGCCTCTACTTCCTGATCGACATTCTTATATATGCATAACTACCCATTTCTATTACAAACAATATATAGTATATATGGTCATCCCTATCCGGTGACCTAAGTAGCACGCAATCCACGGCTCGCTCAACGCCGCTTCAGTCTATACATATACACATAATCAATCACACGTACATATAATATACATATTGATCACGCGCTTAAGGGCGGGTGATCTATCCTATTCACATGCAGAATCCCTGTGTACAGCCAAGCATATATATTCAATCACACGCCTGCACAAAATATACATATTAATCACACGCATCAATGCGTGTGACCTATCCTATTCACATGCGGAAGCCGTATTTTCACACAATCAAGTATTCAGTCACACATATATATAAATTTACATATTGACCACACGCTCAGTGCGTGTGATCTATCCTATTCACATGCAAGAGTCACATTCATATATATATACCCATGATATTCATCATATCACAACCTATATCCCCAACAACAAGACCAATCTTTAATCTGTATGAAGCCGACAATTCTAGAGTGTGACATATACATATATGCATATAGCAACTGTACAAAATAATGCTATACCAAAATGAATCATATACATATATATCCTGAAAAAATACATATAACAGTACTACCCACGCGAACAATGCGTGCGGTCTCTAAGTCTGTCCGCCTCCCTGAGACGAAGTGGAAGCGCTCCTGATGCCTATACTACCTGTGTTTGTAACATTTAAAATTGGGGTGAGTCAAACAGACTCAGTGAGAGGCTTTCCCATCCCTGGTGTAGTAGCGGGTACCACTACAACTGGGGAAGAGGAGCCAACCACAAACACATACGAATATAACGGGTTTAGATTTTCATATATTAGGTGGTCAGGCAATTAACATATATTATATTTACAATAAAGAATTTAAAGCATGGATTTACATACATTTAAATTCACACATACATCATATCATGATTTAACATATAATTCCATGTGGTCACTCGTATTCAATTAACCGTAATCATAAACTGGCCCAAAGGCAATATCTCCGTTAGGAGAGAATCTGGCCCGAAGGCAATATCTCCGTTAGGAGGGAATCTGGCCCGAAGGCAATATCTCACGTGAGCAATATGGGAACCTAGTTGATCATTCTAGGAACCCCTGGTCCCAAGATTTTACTTGGAACAATAGTCTGACCCCAAGACTTCACTTGGAGCAATAGCCGGCGACTCATTTGACCTCGGTTTACCCAGGGCAATAGCCACAATGTGGTGTACTCATATACTCTGTATTTCTGTGGGTTGACTCAAGACAAGAGACTCAATCTACCCGGACCACTCGTGATAGACTCGATTTCCGCGTTGTACCATAAATGACCCCTATGGACCACTACTTGTTCATTTTACTTCTTCTTAGGTAAATCTAAATTCCCGAGTGGTTTCTAATTCGGACTCTTGGTTCAGATCAAAGTCACCTAGGTTTGTTCTCTTTAAGGGTTTACATACAAAACCACACCTTTCAGCTAATAATCAATGAGGTTTGCTTCTAGTACCACAAGACCCTCACAGATAAAATGGACTCGATCCTACCCCCGATATCATATAGGTTCCGAGGACCTTCTTTTCCATATAAGGCTCCTTGAGCCACCATTGCTTTTACAATTCACATACACACATATAGCGCGTTTTCACATATACTATAATTTAGGAACAACAATAGCATGTTATCTAACATGTAATTCCTACAAATAGGCAAGAAGGCAAACCATATATCCATATCCGCAATCAACCCTATAGGGCAAGGATAGGAAAGTCCCTCACCTGGTTGGCCCCTCGTATCGGCTCTCAGTGTGCCCAAAGGTTCGCTTACTGTATGGTGCCCTATACACATTTATTTGAGAGATTTCAGAAGTTTAAAAATTCAATCACTATCGTGTACATGCAACGCTAGTGCTCATGTTCTCTCTAATTAATTCCATAGGCTAGTTGTTGGCTTGGAAATGCCCTCAACTAGTTTTAGGACACCTAGCATGCTTCTAATCGTGTCCAACCCTTGCTAAATCACACTATTCGGAAACGTTGAATTTGAGAATGCAAGGTTACCCAACTTCACCTCTATATGTCCATGTGAAGTTCTCATTACCCAAGTCTTGAATTTATGGCTCAAGAGTCATAAATTCTACTTGTCCAAAATTTCCATTTATCAAAATAACCTTGAACACTTTACCTACCCATGAATACACATACCCGAATACGCGTAAAATTAGAGAATTGTCTCTTTTTCCCCGAACGGGGTTCCGAGTGAGACGGGAATTACTCGGGTTTTCATCCCTCGTATATTCCAATAATTTTTAACAATTTTTATAATTATTATTCAACCTTTCAATGCACCCCAAGTCATTCCACAACACCCTTAAACCTTAACAACCACATTTTCCTACTCTTTTTCCAACTCGGATAAATTCCATCAATTTGGTTCCGGTTCCTAAGCTTCCAACTCACTTCCTAACATGCATATACTTCAATTTAGGGCCCAGAACACTCAGATTGAATCAATTGGGGTCTTTCCAAAAATCCCTAAAATTGATAAAATTGGGGTTTGAGAGTTTCGGGACTTCTCACCTCGATTCAACCAGTTAGAAGGACGATATGGAGTAGAGGAGGCTCCCAGCTACCTTCCCCGGTGAAGAGACGGCGTTTTTCGGCGAGAGAGCTCTCTTCCTCTTGTTTCTCTCTGTAGCCTGAACTCTCTCTCCTCCAGCCACAAAGACGGTGACCGGCTCTGTTGGACGGCGACTCCGGCCACCTCCGTCTCCCATTGCTCAGCCCGTGCATCCTCCTTGCTTCCTCCGTGCAGAGACGCCCAAGCTGCTCTCTTCTCTCTCTCGTTTTTGCTCCGTTCGTGCCTCTCCACTCTCACGTTACTTTTCCTTTCTCTCATCTGCTTTCTTTTTCTTTATTCTTTCTTATCCTCTTTTCTTATTAATATAATATATATATTTAATTAATTAATATATATTCATATCACCTAAAAAAAATCTTGTGCAATAACAAATAAATAATAATAAAAAAAAAGGAATATAGATAAATTAGGATTTAGACACACTTGTATCTAGAAAAAAAAAATTATGTAGTAGGATAGTGTGTGCTTCTATCCATTTTCAACCTTTAAATTAATTAATTTAATTTACTTTAATTAATGACGCTAGTTAAATTATTCTCGGGTATTACAATCTCCCCCCTTAAGAAATTCGGTACCTGAATTTCAAACAAAATACTAACCTTAGTTTCGAAATAGATGAGGATACGTTCTGCGCATTTCACCCTCGACCTCCCATGTAGCCTCTTCGGTCGAGAGGGTTCTCCACAGAACTTTAACCAATGGAATCTCTTTCGTTCTGAGTTTCTTCAACTATCGATCTAAGATTTCCACTGGCTCCTCCTTGTACGTCATATTTTCGGTTAGTTGCACGTCTTGCGATTGGATTACGTGCGAGGGATCGGGAAGATACTTCCGAAGCATTGATACATGAAAGACAGGGTGTACCCCCTCCAATTCCGTAGGCAATTCCAACCGATACGCTACATTCCCAACCGTTCTAAGATTTCGAATGGTCCGATATACCGAGGACTCAACTTCCCCTTCTTACCGAACCACATCACGCCTCTCATCGGTGATATTCTCGAGAACACCTGATCACCAATGGCAAACTCCAGTTCTCTTCTTCGATTGTCTGCATAACACTTTTGCCTACTCTGAGCCGTTAGCAATCTCTCCCTTATACATTTTACCTTCTGCAAGGCATCTTGTAACAATTCCGGGCCGACTAGGCTAGCTTCTCCGACCTCGAACCACCCAATCGGGGATCTGCATCTACGGCCGTACAGAGCCTCGAAAGGTGCCATTTGAATACTTGCTTGATAACTGTTATTGTACGCAAACTCAGCCAAGGGTAAATATCTTTCCCAACTTCCGCCGAAATCCATAATACACGCACGAAGCATGTCCTCAAGAATCTGAATGGTTCTTTCTGATTGCCCGTCGGTCTGCGGGTGGAACGCAGTACTCAGATCAACTCTAGTTCCCAACACTTCCTGCAATGACTTCCAAAACCTGGAAGTGAACTGTGGACCTCTATCAGATATTATGGACACTGGCACACCGTGCAATCTAACGATTTCTGATAGGTAAATCTGTGCATATTGACTCACTCCGTAAGTGGTCTTAACTGGCAGAAAGTGTGCGGACTTAGTCATGCGATCCACTATTACCCAAACCGAATCAAATCCCCGTTGTGATCTTGGCAACCCTGTTACAAAGTCCATCGTTATCCTCTCCCACTTCCACTCAGGTATTTCTATCTGTTGTAATGTTCCGGCGGGCTTCTGGTGTTCAGCCTTGACTTGCTGGCGCACTAAACACCTGGCTACATAGTTTGCGACATCCTTTTTCATGCCATTCCACCAATACAACTGTTTCAGGTCATGATACATCTTATTAGCTCCCGGATGGATTGTATACGATGTCCGGTGTGCTTCTTCAAGAATTCTTTCTTTCAAGTTATCAACCATAGGGACACACAACCGACCCTCCAACTGAAGTATCCCAAATTCATCTATAGAGAATCGGACGTCGTCCCCTTTCTCTTTAGTTACTGTATCCCTGATTTGCTTGAGGTCGGTATCTTCACCTTGCCTAGACTTCACCTCTTCTACCAAAGAGGACTTAGCTTGGAAATGGGCTAAAAGTGAGTTAGAACTTCCAATCTCAAACTGATTTCCCGTTTGCTCTAGCTCGTGCAGTTCTCTAATTAACGGTCTCCTTTCTTCACTTATATGAGCAAGACTGCCCATGGATTTCCGACTCAGAGCATCAGTTACCACATTAGCCTTTCTTGGATGATACAAGATCGTGCAGTCGTAGTCCTTCAACAACTCTAACCATCGGCGTTGTCTCAAGTTCAAATCTTTCTGCTCGAAAATGTATTTGAGGCTTTTGTGGTCTATGTAAATTTCACAAGTCTCACCATATAAGTAGTGTCTCCATATTTTCAAGGCGAATACTATAGCCGCCATTTCGAGGTCGTGAGTCGGGTAGTTCTTCTCATGCTTCCTCAGTTGTCGCGATGCATACGCAATCACCTTGCCATGTTGCATCAAGACACACCCTATAGGGCAAGTTATCTAACATGTAATTCCTACAAATAGGCAAGAAGGCAAACCATATATCCATATCCGCAATCAACCCTATAGAGCAAGGATAGGAAAGCCCCTCACCTGGTTGGCCCCTCGTATCGGCTCTCGGTGTGCCCGAAGGTTCGCTTACTATAAGGTGCCCTATACACATTTATTTGAGAGATTTCAGAAGTTTAAAAATTCAACCACTATCGTGTACATGCAACGCTAGTGCTCATGTTCTCTCTAATTAATTCCATAGGCTAGTTGTTGGCTTGGAAATGCCCTCAACTAGTTTTAGGACACCTAGCATGCTTCTAATCGTGTCCAACCCTTGCTAAATCACACTATTCGGAAACGTTGAATTTGGGAATGCAAGGTTTCCCAACTTCACCTCTATGTGTCCATGTGAAGTTCCCATTACCCAAGTTTTGAATTTATGGCTCAAGAGCCATAAATTCTACTTGTCCAAAATTTCCATTTATCAAAATAACCTTGAACACTTTACCTACCCATGAATACACATACCCGAATACGCGTAAAATTAGAGAATTGTCTCTTTTTCCCCGAACGGGGTTCCGAGTGACACAGGAATTACTCGGGTTTTCATCCCTCGTACATTCCAATAATTTTTAACAATTTTTATAATTATTATTCAACCTTCAATGCACCCCAAGTCATTCCACAATACCCTTAAACTTTAACAACCACATTTTCTTACTCTTTTTCCAACCCGGATAAATTCCATCAATTTGGTTCCGGTTCCTAAGCTTCCAACTCACTTCCTAACATGCATATACTTCAATTTAGGACCCAGAACACTCAGATTGAATCAATTGGGGTCTTTCCAAAAATCCCTAAAATTGATAAAATTTGGGTTTGAGAGTTTCGGGACTTCTCACCTCGATTCAACCGGTTAGAAGGACGATATGGAGTAGAGGAGGCTCCCAGCTACCTTCCCCGGTGAAGAGACGGCATTTTCCGGTGAGTTTTCCGGTGAGAGAGCTCTCTTCCACTTGTTTCTGTCTCTAGCCCGAACTCTCTCTCCTCCAGCCACAAAGACGGTGACCGGCTCTGGTGGACGCCGACTCCGGCCACCTCCGTCTCCCGTTGCTCAGCCCGTGCGTCCTCCTTGCTTCCTCTGTGCAGAAAACGACACCCAAGCTGCTCTCTTCTCTCTCTCGTTTTTGCTCCGTTCGTGCCTCTCCACTCTCACGTTTCTTTTCCTTTCTCTCATCTGCTTTCTTTTTCTTTATTCTTTCTTTTCCTCTTTTCTTATATAATATATATATATATATATATTTAATTAATTAATATATATTCATATCACCTAAAAAAATCTGGTGCAATAACAAATAAATAATAATAAAAAAAAGGAATATAGATAAATTAGGATTTAGACACACTTGTATCTAGAAAAAAAAAATTATGTAGTAGTATAGTGTGTGCTTCTATCCATTTTCAACCTTTAAATTAATTAATTTAATTTACTTTAATTAATGACGCTAGTTAAATTATTCTCGGGTATTACAGAAACACTCATCGGCGAAAACTGATTAAGAAAAAGAAAAACGAATATCGAGTTTTCGAAACACTCATCAGTGAAAACTAATTAAATAAAGAAAAAAGAATATCACGTTTACGAAACACTCATCGGCAAAAACTGATTAAGAAAAAGAAAAATGAATATCAAGTATTCGAAACACTCATCGGGGAAAACTATTTAAAAAAATAAGAAAAATGAATTTTACGTTTTCGAAACACTTATCGGCGAAAACTGATTAATAAAAAGAAAAATGAATATCAAGTTTTCAAAACACTCATCGGCGAATACTGATTAAAAAAAATTAATATCAAGTTTTCATAACACTCATCGGCGAAAACTGATTAAAAAAATGAATTTCAAGTTTTTGAAACACTTTTCGGTGAAAACTGATTAAAAAAAAGAAAAATGAATATCAAGTTTTTGAAACACTTATCGGCAAAAATTGATTAAAAAAAAGAAAAATGAATATCAAGTTTTCAAAACAGTTATCGGCGAAACCTGATTTAAAAAAAGAAAAATAAATATCAAGTTTTCAGAACACTCATCGACCAAAACTAATTAAAAAAGAAAAATGAATATCAAGTTTTCGAAATATTAATCGGCTAAAACTGATTAAAAAAAGAAAAATAAATATCAAGTTTTCGAAACACTCATCGGCGAAAACTGATTAAAAAAAAGAAAAATGAATACCAAGTTTTTGAAACACTCATCGGCAAAAACTAATTAAAAAAGAAAAATAATATCAAGTTTTCGAAACACTCATTAGCGAAAACTTACTAAAAAAAGAAAAATAAATATCAAGTCTTTGAAACACTCATCTACGAAAACTGATTTAAAAAAATTAAAATGAATATCAAGTTTTCGAAACACTGATCGGCGAAAACTGATTAAAAAAGGAAAATGAATATCAAGTTTTCGAAACACTCATCGGTGAAAACGGATTAAAAAAAGAAAAATGAATATAAAGTTTTTGAAACACTCATCGGCAAAACCTAATTAAAAAAATGAATATCAAGTTTTAGAACACTCATTGACGAAAACTAATTATGTAATATCTGAGATATTTAGATTTAATTATTTTCATTAATATTTAATTTATTTTACTTTCTAAAAGAAAAAAATAAATTAAATTAAAGAGTTAAAGAGTTAAAATAAAATAAAGGAGAAAATAATAGGGAATATATGTAATTTTTTCTAGGACCTAAAAGGAATAGGGATAAAAAAAGAGATGGGGGAAAAGAAAATAAAATAAATAAATAAATAATAATAAATACATATATATATATATATATATATAATAATAATAATAATAATAATAATAATAATTATTATTATTATTTACTAAGCAATAAAAGAAAATAAATAAATAAATATGTATATAATATATATATATATATATATATAATAAAAAAAATATATAATAAAATGTATATATATATATTAAAATAATGAGGGGGGACCAAACCGTGACCCCCCACCAATGCATTAAAGCACAACACAAAAGAAAATTTAAGCAGAAGCAAAATAGAGCAAGTAACGACACTACCAAGCCAAGAAGCTCAAGGAGGAGAGGAGAAGCACGAAGACAGTGGTTGGGCGCCGGAATCTCGCCGGAAATCGCGTTCCGACGCCGGTGATGGTAGCCGAAGCTCTCCTTCACCTCCATCCAACCTTCTATCCGATTGAAATCAAGTAAGAAAGCCCCAATCCTTCAAAACCCCAATTTCTCCAATTTTGGGTATTTTAGGAATGCTTCAATTTCTTCCAATCGGGGCATTCCGGGGTTAAATTTGAGCTTAGTGGATGTTATTGAAAGCTTAGTGAGGTTCAGAATCGAAGTGAAACCATAGGAATTGACCGGGTATGGAAATTAGGAAAATTGGGTTAGGAAAATTGCTATAAATTCGAAATTGATAGTTTGATGCATGTTTAGGCTTGGATTGGAGTAGTATAAGTGTTATAAGTGCTGGAAATAATCAAGGGAATAAAGCCCGAGTATTTACCATCTCAATCGGAACCCAATCCGGTGAAAAAGAGGCGAAATACTAAGCCACAGTGCCGTAAGGAGCTGTGCGGTGGGTTGGACACTCGGTCTAGTTCGTGGTGGACACCTAAGACCCGCTAAATTGGTTCCAAGGCTCTAATTATACCCAATTATATTTTTATATATAATTAAAAAGGTAATATTTAAGCTTTTACTCGGCGAATAAGGGAGACGGTGGAATGAGTAAGCTAAAGCCCCTTTTAAACCGTGAATTTAATTCTTTTATTAGTTAAATACCCATATGAACACATGAAGGGAAATTTACACAAGTGAAAATCTCTAACCTAAGCAATTAGAGGTTCTAAATTGCTAGAAAGTGCGAAAGTCGAATATGAGACATTCTGGGCTTTCAGAAAGAGCAAATAAGACGACGTAACCAACTAAATAATTAGTTCATGGAAAATATCTAGAGGGTGCATAAGCATTAGCATGACACATGCAAGGTAGATGCTTAGTTACGCGTTCTAAATTTCTTAAATATATATGTGTATAGGGCACCACAGGGTAATTGGAGCTTCAGGCACTCCGAGGACTGATCAGGAGGGCCAACGAGGTGAGGGGCTCTCCCATCCCTGCCCCACAGGGTTGGATGACTACGTGGAAAATGTGGTTTGCTCTATTTTGTGCAAATTGATATATGAAATATATTTATATGAATAAATTTGTGTTACGCATGTATGATTTGCAAGTAAGCAGTCAACGTGCAATAGTATATGTGCTTATATGATTAATCACAAGGTGTAAATGTGCTATTGTAGCTCATCGAGCCTTATATGATACCGTGGGTAGGATTGAGTCGGAATTTCATATGTGAGGGTTCATTAATATTAGAAACCCATTTAAATTGATCATCGTGCAAAGGTTTTAACCGTATGGTACATTGAGGAAAATGAACCTAGGTTGTTAAGTGCGAGTGAGAGTGATGCATAATTGAAAAGGTTATTTGAACTTGTTTAGGTTAGTTTGGGTAGATCGAGTCGGTTATCCTAGTCGAACAGACAGGATTCAGTTAACAGTAAGTATGCCACATAGTGGCCATTACCTTGGTTTAATCGGGCTCAGACAAGTTGCCGGCTATTACTCTAAGCGTGCCTTAGACTCAGAAAGTTCCTAGTTTGATCAACTAGGTTCGAATAAGACATTGTCTTCGGGCCAGTATTTCTCTTAGCGTAACGCGGGAGACAGAAAGTGAATGCCTTCGGGCCAGTATTTCTCTTAACGTAATGCAGGAGACAGAAAGTGAATGCCTACGAGCATAACTATGTATGACTTATGAAAAGATATTGTATATGTTTATGATTGGTTTAAATGCGGATTAATAAACGTGTTAGGAGCATGAATTAGGATTTTTAATTGTGGATATGATATATTAATTGCCTGATCATATTAAAGGTCACAATATAAATCTGTTTCCTGCGCATGTGGTTGTGGTTGCTCCCTTCCCCCAGCTGTAGTGGTACCCGCTGCTACGCCAGGGATGGGGGAGCTTCTCACTGAGTCTGTTCGACTCACCCCCTGTTTACATGTTTCAGATACAGGTGGTTCAGGAGTCGGAAACGTGTCCACTTCTTCTCAGGGAGGCGGACAGATTTGAGGACCGTACGCTTAGTCCGCGTCGGTAGTTATTTTGATTACGTACATATGTTGTGATGTATATGTATATGAATCCTTTTTTGGGGTAGCCTTTGTACAGATACAGCTGCAGTATATATATAAGTCCTATTCTAGCATTGTCGGCTTCATACAGATTAAAGTTAGGTCTTGGTGTTGGGAATATAGGCTATGATACGATATATATCATGTGTATATAAATATATATATATATATATATGACTTCCGCATGTGAATAGGATAGATCACACGCATTGAGGCGTGTGATCAATATGCAAACTATAAGCAGGTGTGTGATTGAATATATACTTGACTGCATACAGGAATTCTGCATGTGAATAGGATAGATCACCCGCCCTGAAGCGTGTGATCAATATGTATAATATATGTATGTGTTAGTGATTATGTGTATATGTATCGACTGAAGCGGCGTTGAGCGAGCCGTGGATTGCACGCTACTTAGGTCACCAGATATGGATGGCCATAAATACTATATATTGTTTGTACTAGAAATGGGTAGTTATAAACATGTGAAAATGTCAACCAGGGATAAGAGGCTTACGGGATAGGAGAAATCCTTCTTCCCGTGCCAGTCACGGACGTCCGATTGGGGGTCGTGAAAAACTTGGTATCAGAGCCTGGTTATCTTTAAACTGTATGAAGCCATAGGTATGACCGGGTGTCGGTTTACGCCTTGTTGTGAACCCGGGCACAACGTGGGTGTAAAAAGGCACTTGTGGAAGTACCCAGGAAATTGAGTCAGCCCTTTCTTTCTACTCTCTTTGATATGAAATATCATTGATATACGTGTACTCATTAGGTGTAGTCCTTGTGCAGTATAGGGATGCCACTGATCACGAGACAGACTAGGGGTGAAGGGAGAACTCCTGCTGAAATTGATCGAGAATTAGTTCGGGAGGAGGGAATGCCCACCCGAGGCCGAGGTAGAGGTTGTGCTCGAGGTTGAGGGAGAGCACAAGTGAGAGGGGAAGAGAGGAGACAGTCACTGGAACCTCAACTTCAAGTAGAGACAGGTGCACCTTCCGTGGCGGAAATGCTCACGGCAGGATTTCAGGAACTATGAGAAGAGATGACGAGACAAGTAAAAAAGGAAGTACGTCGGTTAGTAGTCGGCGAGGAAGAACAAGAGAGAGTTCCTAGCAATCAAGAGATGGAGGTTGTTGAGGAAGAGGATAGGTGTGTAATCAATATGTAAACTATATGCAGGTGTGTGATCTAACCCAGAGAGCTGCCAATTTCAAAATTTTTGAAGCTTCATCCACCCACTTTCTGCGGAACTAGTGAGAAAGAGGACTCGCAGTACTTTGTGAGAGACATAGTCAGAATTGGGCACATGCTGAGGTGCTCAGGACATGAGTTAGTGGAATTATCTTCATTCCAGCTGAGGGGAGTTGCTAGAGTATGGATAGAGTCTGTACAGACGAGGTATTCTAGAAGAGTGACACCGATGACCTGGGAAGATTTTCAGAGGGAATTCCTGGGTCGATTTTTATCTGAAGGCACCAAAGATGCAAAGCGTCAACAATTCGAGGAGTTGTGGATGACGCCTAATATGACCATGACGGAGTATGAATTAATTTTTACAGAACTAGCTCAATTCTCACCTGAGTTGGTTCCTGATGAAGAGGCGAGGATCAAGAGGTTCATACACCGTCTCACGGAGCCGTTATTTACTGCTTTGTTACCCCAAAGAAGACAATTTGAGACTTTAGCTCAAGCAGCAGACTGTGCCAGGATGATTGAAACCAGGAAGAGGTACGGGACTTTTATTGATCCCAAAGTCAAGTTAATTACAGGCAGTGACAACCAAGGAGGTGGAAGTAATAAAAGGAAGACAACAGGTGGAGGTGCAGGATACTCAGGGTCCGCAGGGGGACAATCCTCAACCACCACCCATGAAACAGGTACAAGAAGTAATTTTCAAGGGGGACAGAGAGTGCAAGGGGGTGGAAATGCCGGTAAGACAAGGCCCAGTGTGCGACTTGCACAGATTTCATTTTGGAATATGTCAGAGACTGACAGGTGGGTGTTACAACTGCGGCCAGGTGGGCCATATGGCTAGAGAGTGTCCAAAGAGAAAAGAGGGTACAAGTGCGAGAAGTAATCTGACGCCGAGGGGTACACCTATTCCAGCCCCACCAGTGAGAACCGTACCACCACAGACAACAAGTACAGGTACAGCTAGAGGCCATGGTGTAGGATCTAGTGGTAGGGGGCCAGGGGCAGTAGGTGGAGGACAAGCGCGGGTATTTGCACCTTCTCAGCAGGACGCTCATGCATCAAATGCAGTTGTGACAGGTACCCTTATTGTTTGCTCTCTTGAAGCAAGAGTCTTATTTGATTCCGGCTCCACTCATTCTTATGTGTCGCATGCATTTGCTTCTAAATTCAACAAGAGTCCGTCTAGAATGAAAGAGACAGTGATGGTCTCTACTCCAATGGGAGAATCGGTACAAGTAGAGTATGTGCACAAGTCTTGCATTGTGGAGGTCGATGGTCATGAGACTGTGGTAGACCTTCGGTTTTTGTGTATGGTTGACCTTGATGTAATCCTCGGAATGGATCGTCTTGCCATGCGGTTGTGGACTGTAGGGCTAAATGCTTGAAGTTCAATATGCCAAACGAAGAGCCTTTTGTGATACGGGGTGACGGGGCTGCACCGTATCCAAACTTGATCTCGGCTTTGAAGGCATCCAAGTTACTTGCAAAGGGACACAAAGGGTATTTGGCCTTGGTTAAGGATACTAGGAAAGCAGTACTTTCACTGACTCAAGTACCGGTAGTGTGAGAGTTCTTGGATGTGTTTCCAGAAGAATTGCCAGGGTTGCCGCCCGATCGTGAGATTGAATTTGAAATTGAGCTGCAACCTGGCACCCAGCCTATCTCCACACCACCTTACCAGATGGCTCCGAAAGAGTTGAAGGAGTTACATACGCAGTTGCAAGAATTGCTTGACAAGGGTTTTATAAGACCCAGCTTCTCTCTTTGGGGTCCACCGGTCCTTTTTGTGAAGAAAAAGGACGGATCTTTGCAGTTGTGTATCGATTACCGGAAGTTAAACAAGGTAACAATCCGCAATCAATACCCACTGCCGAGGATAGATGACTTATTTGATCAGTTGCAGGGTGCAAAGTGGTTTTCCAAGATTAATTTGCGATCTGGGTACCATCAGTTAAAGATTCGAGAATCAGACATACCTAAGACCGCATTCCGGACCCGATACGGACATTACGAGTTCTTGGTGATGTCTTTCGGATTAAGCAATGCTCCTGGATCGTTCATGGACATGATGAACAGGGTCTTCAAACCATTTCTCGACCGATTTGTCATTGTATTCATTGACGACATCTTGGTTTACTCTAAGAATTCTGAAGAACATGAAGAACACTTGAGGTTAGCATTGCAGAAGTTGAGAGAAGAGAAACTGTATGCCAAGTTCTCCAAGTGCGAATTTTGGCTTGACAGAGTTGCCTTTTTGGGTCACATGGTATCATTAGAGGGAATCCACGTTGATCCAAGTAAGGTGGAAGCGGTGAAGAACTGGTCCAGGCCTACCTCAGTTACTGAAATTCGCATTTTCTTGGGCTTGGCTGGATACTATAGAAGATTTGTGAAGGACTTCTCTAAGGTTGCTGCACCTATGACTAAGTTAACACAGAAGGGGGTGAAGTTCATATGGGATGACAAGTGTGAGCAGAGTTTTCAGAAGCTGAAAGACAGCCTCACTACCGCTCCGGTGCTGGCATTACCTAAAGGCACAAGAGGGTATGTGGTATACTGTGAAGCGTTGGGGATCGGGTTATGGTGTGTCTTGATGCAGCACGGCAAGGTGATTGCGTATGCATCGCGACAGCTGAGGAAACATGAGAAGAATTACCCGACTCACGACCTCGAGATGGCTGCTGTGGTATTCGCTTTGAAAATATGGAGACATTACTTATATGGTGAGACTTGTGAAATCTATACAGACCACAAAAGCCTCAAATACATTTTCGAGCAGAAAGACTTGAACTTGAGACAACGTCGATGGTTAGTGTTGTTGAAAGACTAAGACTGCACAATCTTGTATTATCCAGGAAAGGCTAATGTGGTAGCCGATGCTCTGAGTCAGAAATCCATGGGCAGTCTTGCTCATATAAGTGAAGAAAGAAGACCGTTGATCAGAGAGTTGCACGAGCTAGAACAGACGGGGAATCAGTTTGAGATTGGTAGTTCAAACTCACTTTTAGCCCATTTGCAATCTAAGTCCTCTCTGGTAGAAGAAGTGAAGGCTAGACAGGATGAAGATACCGATCTCAAGCAAATCAGGGATGGTGTAACTAAAGAGAAAGGGGACGACGTCCGATTCTCTATGGATGATTTCGGGATACTTCGGTTGGAGGGACGGTTGTGTCTCCCTATGGTTGATAACTTGAAAGAAAGAATCCTTGAAGAAGCACACCGGACAGCTTATACAATCCATCTGGGAACTAATAAAATGTATCATGACCTAAAACAGTTGTACTGGTGGAATGGCATGAGGAAGGATGTTGCAAACTATGTAGCCAGGTGTTTAGTGTGTCAGCAAGTCAAGGCTGAACACTAGAAGCCCGCCGAAACGTTACAACAAATAGAAATACCTGAGTGGAAATGGGAGAGGATAACGAAGGATTTTGTAACAGGGTTGCCAAAATCTCAACGTGGATATGATTTGGTTTGGGTGATAGTGGATCGCATGACTAAGCCCGCACACTTTCTGCCAGTTAAGACCGCTTACGGAGTGAGTCAATATGCACAGATTTATCTATCAGAAATCGTTAGATTGCACGGTGTGCCAGTGTCCATAATATCTGATAGAGGGCCACACTTCACTTCCAGGTTTTGGAAGTCATTGCAGGAAGTGTTGGGAACGAGAGTTGATTTGAGTACTGCGTTCCACCCACAGACTGATGGGCAATCAGAAAGAACCATTCAGATTCTTGAGGACATGCTTCGGGCGTGTATTATGGATTTCGGCGGAAGTTGGGAAAGGTATTTACCTTTGGCTGAGTTTGGCTACAATAATAGTTATCAAGCGAGTATCCAGATGGCACCGTTCGAGGCTTTGTACGGTCGAAGGTGCAGGTCCCCGATTGGGTGGTTCGAGGTCGGAGAGGCTAGTCTAATCGGCCCATAATTGTTACAAGATGCCTTGCAGAAGGTGAAGTGCATAAGAGGAAGATTGTTAACGGCTCAGAGTAGGCAAAAGTCTTATGCAGACAACCGAAGGAGAGAACTTGAATTCGCCATTGGTGAACAGGTGTTCTTGAGAATATCACCAATGAGAGGCGTGATGCGGTTCGGTAAGAAGGGGAAGTTGAGTCATCGGTATATCAGACCGTTTGAAATCCTAGAACGAGTTGGGAATGTAGCGTATCGATTAGAATTACCTACGGAATTGGAGGGAGTGCATCCTGTCTTTCATGTATCAATGCTTCGGAAATATCTTCCCGATCCCTCGCATGTGATTCAATCGCAAAACGTGCAACTAACCGAAAATCTGACATATGAAGAGGAGGCAGTGGAAATCTTAGATCGGCAGTTGAAGAAACTCAGAACGAAAGAGATTCCATTGGTTAAAGTTCTGTGGAGAAACCACTCGACCGAAGAAGCTACATGGGAGGTCGAGGGTGAAATCCGCAGGACATATCCTCATTTGTTTCAAGGCTAAGGTTAGTATATTATTGAAATTCAGGGACCGAATTTCTTAAGGGGGAAGATTGTAATATCCGAGATATTTAGATTTAATTATTTTCATTTTTATTAAATTTATTTTTCTTTCAGAAAGAAAAATAAATTAAATTAAAGAATTATAGGGTTAAAAATAGAATAAAGGAGAAAGTAATAGGGGATATTTATGATTTTTCTAGGACATAAAAGAAAAAAATTATATATATATATAATATCTAATAAAAATAAATAAATAAATACATGTAATATAAATATATATAATAATATATATATATATATATATAATAGAATATATATGGGGAGTCACGTGACCCCCCTTTTTCACAAATACACACACACAAATAAACAAAAAAAGAAAAAGAAAAAGAAAAGGGAAGGCTGAAGCAAATGTGACCCCATCCAATTCACTTAAAAATAATAATAATATATATATTATTAAGTAGATGCATCCCGCAACACACACTTATTTACAAAAAATAAATAGAAGAGAACCAGAGGCGCACGCACAAGACAAGCCACGAGAAGCATGATTTTGATCGGATTTTTGTCGGAGAAGACATTCTGGTGCCGGAGAAGGTGACCGGACCTCATTTTTCATCACCACCAAGCTTTCTATCCGATTGAAATCAAGTAAGAAAGCCCTAAATCTATCAAACTCCAATTTCTCCAATTTTGGGTATTTTAGGAATTCTTTAAATACTTCCAATCGGGGCATTCTGGGGTTTAATTTGAGCTTATCGGGTGTTATAGAATGCTTGGGGAGGTTCAGAATCGAAGTAAAATCGTAGGAATTGACCGGGTATGGAAATAAGCAAAATTGGGTTAGGAAATTGCTATAAATTCGAAATTTATAATTCGATGCATGTTTAGGCGAAATACTAAGCCACAGTGAAAAAGCCCAAGTATTTACCATCTCAATCGGAACCCAATTCGGTGAAAAAGAGGCGAAATACTAAGCCACAGTGCCGTAAAGAGCTGGGCGGTGGGTTGAACACCTTGGTCTAGTCCGTGGTGCACACCTAAGACCCGCTAAATTGGTTCAAATGCTCTAATTATTACTCAATTATTTTTTTTGTATATAATTAAAGATGTAGTAATTAAGCTTTTACTCGGTGAATAAGGGAGATGGTGGAATGAGTAAGCTAAAGCCTCTTTTGAACCGTGAATTTAATTCTTTTATTAGTAAAATACCCATATGAACACACGAAGGGAATTTTAGACAAGTGGGAATCTCTAACCTAAGCAATTAGAGGTTCTAAATGGCTCAAAAGTGTGAAAGTTGAATATGAGACATTCTGGACTTTCAAAAAGAGTAAATAAGACGACGTAACAAACTAAATAATTAGTTCTTAGAAATATCTAGAGGGTACATGAGCATTAGCATGACATGCGCATTTTTAGATGCTTAGTTACACGTTCTAAATTTCCTAAATATACATGTGTATAGGGCACCACAGAGCGATTGGAGCTTCAGGCACTCCGAGGACTGAACAGGAGGGCCAACGAGGTGAGGGGCTCTCCCATCCCTGCCCCACAGGGTTGGATGACTACGTGGATATGTGGTTTGCTCTATTTATATGATTTGCAAGTAAGCAGTCAACGTATATGTGCTTATATGATTAACCTCAAGGTGTATATGTGCTATTGTGGCTCACCGAGCCTTATGTGATACCGTGGGTAAGACTGAGTCGGAATTTCACATGTGAGGCTTTATTAATATTAGAAACCCATTTAAATTGATCATCGTGCAAAGGTTTTGACCGTATGGTACATTGAGAAAAATGAACCTAGGTTGTTAATTGTGAGAGAGAGGGTTGCATAATTGAAACGGGGGAAACTAGGCCTAGCTAATTCACACGTGTAATATTCAGTTAGTTATTAATAGGGTGTCTTTCAAGGTCGAATAGGTTATTTGAACTTGTTTAGGTTAGTTCGGGTAGATCGATTCGGTTATCCTGGTCAAACAGACAGGATTCAGTTAACAGTAAGTATGCCACATAGTGGCCATTACCTTGGTTTAACCGGGCTCAGACAAGTTGCCGGCTATTACTCTAAGCGTGCCTTGGAGTCAGAAAGTTCCTAGTTTGATCAACTAGGTTCGAATAAAACATTGCCTTCGGGCCAGCATTTCTCTTAGCGTAACGCGGGAGACAGAAAGTGAATGCCTTCGGGCCAGTATTTCTCTTAACGTAATGCAGGAGACAGAAAGTGAATGCCTACGAGCATAACTATGTATGACTTATGAAAAGATATGAGATATGTTTATGATTGGTTTACATGCTGATTAATAAACATGTTAGGAGCATGAATTAGGATTTTTAATTGTGAATATGATATATTGATAGCTTGATCATATTAAAGGTCACAATATAAATCCGTTTCATGCGCATGTGGTTGTGGTTGCTCCCTTTCCCCAGCTGTAGTGGTACCCGCTGCTACGCCAGGGATGGGGGAGCTTCTCACTGAGTCTGTTCGACTCACCCCCTGTTTACATGTTTCAGATACAGGTGGCTCAGGAGTCGGAAACGCGTCCACTTCTTCTCAGGGAGGCGGACAGATCTGAGGACCGTACGCTTAGTCCGCGTCGGTAGTTATTTTGATTACGTACATATGTTGTGATGTATATGTATATGAATCCTTTTTCAGTGTAGCGTTCGTACAGATACAGCTACAGTATATATATACGTCTTATTCTAGCATTGTCGGCTTCATACAGATTAAAGTTAGGTCTTGGTGTTGGGAATATTGGCTATGATATGATATATATCATGTGTATATATATATATATATGACTTCTGCATGTGAATAGGATAGATCACACGCATTGAGGCGTGTGATCAATATGTAAATTATATATATGTGTGACTGAATACCTGATTATATGAAAATACGGCTTCCACATGTGAATAGGATAGATCACACGCATTGAGGCGTGTGATCAATATGTAAACTATATGCAGGTGTGTGATTGAATATATACTTGACTGTATAGAGGAATTCTGCATGTGAATAGGATAGATCACTCGCCCTGAAGCGTGTGATAAATATGTATAATATATGTATGTGTGAGTGATTATGTGTATATGTATCGACTGAAGCGGCGTTGAGCGAGCCGAGGATTGCACGCTACTTAGGTCACCGGATATGGATGGCCATAAATACTACATATTGTTTGTATTAGAAATGGGTTGTTATAAATATGTGAAAATGTCAACCAGGAATTAGAGGCTTACGAGATAGGAGGAATCCTACTTCCCGTGCCGGTCACAGACGTCCGATTGGGGGTCATGACAATCAAGTTTTCAAAACACTCATCGGCAAAACCTGATTAAAAAAAAGAAAAATGAATATCAAGTTTTCAGAACACTCATCGGCGAAAACTGATTAAAAAAATAATAATTATCAAGTTTTCGAAAACACTCATCGGCAAAAATTGATTAAAAAAAATGAATATCAAGTTTTCGAAACACTCATCGTATAAAACTAATTAAAAAAGAAAAATGAATATCAAGTTTTCGAAACACTCATTAGCGAAAACTTACTAAAAAAAGAAAAATTAATATCAAGTTTTCGAAACACTCATCGACGACAACTCATTAAAAACAGAAAAATGAATATCAAGTTTTCGAAACATTCATCGGCGAAAAATGATTAAAAAAAGAAAAATTAATATCAAGTTTTAGAAACACTCATCGATGAAAACTAATTAAATAAAGAAAAATGAATATCACGTTTTCGAAACATTCATCGGCGAAAACTGATTAAGAAAAAGAAAAATGAATATCAAGTTTTCGAAACACTCATCGGCAACAACTGAATAAAAAAAAAGAAAAATGAATATCAAGTTTTCAGAACACTCATTCGGCGAAAATTGATTAAAAAATGAAAATTGAATATCAAGTTTTCGAAAACACTCATCGGCTAAAACTTACTAAAAAAATAAAAATGAGTATCAAGTTTTCGAAAACACTCATCGACTAAAACTTATTAAAAAAAGAAAAATGAATATCAAGTTTTGGAAAGACTCATCGACAAAAACTGATTAAAAAAGAAAAATGAATATCAGGTTTTCGAAACACTCATCGATGAAAACTAATTAAATAAAGAAAAATGAATATCACGTTTTCAAAAATACTCATCAGCTAAAACTTATTAAAAAAAGAAAAATAAATATCAAGTTTTCAAAACACTCATCGACAAAAACTGATTAAAAAATAAAAATGAATATCAAGTTATCGAAACACTCATCGGCAAAAACTGATAAAAAAAAGAAAAATGAATATCAAGTTTTCGAAACACTCATCGGCAAAAACTGATTAAAAATAGAAAAATGAATATCAAGTTTTTGAAACACTCATCAGCGAATACTTACTAAAAAAAGAAAAATGAATATCCAGTTTTCGAAACACTAATCGACGAAAACTTATTAAAAAGATAAAAATGAATATAATGTTTTCGAAACACTCATCGGCGAAAACTGATTAAAAAAGGAAAATGAATATCAAGTTTTCGAAACACTCATCGGTGAAAACTGTTTAAAAAAAGAAAAACGAATATCAAGTTTTCGAAACACTCATCTGCGAAAACTTACTAAAAAAAGGAAAATGAATATCCAGTTTTCGAAACACTAATCGACGAAAACTGATTAATAAAATAAAAATGAATATAAAGTTTTCGAAACACTCATCGGAGAAAACTGATTAAAAAAATGAAAAATAAATATCAAGTTTTCGAAACACTCATTGACAAAAACAGATTAAAAAAATATCAAGTTTTCGAAACACTCATTAGCGAAAACTTACCTAAAAAAGAAAATTGAATTTCACGTTTTTAAAACACTCATCGGCGAAAACTGATTAAGAAGAAGGAAAATGGATATCAAGTTTTCGAAACACTTATCGGGGGAAAATGATTAAAAAAAGAAAAATGAATTTCAAGTTTTCGAAACACTCATCGATGAAAACTAATTAAATAAAGAAAAATGAATATCAAATTTTCGAAACACTAATGGGCGAAAACTGATTAAGAAAAAGAAAATTGAATATCAAGTTTTCAAAACACTAATCAGCGAAAACTAATTAAAAAAGAAAAATGAATATCAAGTTTTTGAAACACTCATCGACGAAAACTGATTAAATAAAGAAAAATAAATATCATGTTTTCGAAACACTCATTGGCGAAATCTGATTAAGAAAAAGAAAAATGAATATCAAGTTTTGGAAACACTCATCGGCAAAAAATGATTAAAAAAAGAAAAATAAATATCAAGTTTTCGAAACACTCATCGGTGAAAACTGATTAAAAAAAGAATAATGAATATAAAGTTTTCAGAACATTCATCGGCGAAAATTGATTAAAAAAAGAAAGATGAGTATCAAGTTTTCGAAAACACTCATTAGCAAAAACAGATTAAAAAAACTAAATGAATATCATGTTTTCGAAACACTAATCGGCAAAAACTGAATAAAAAAGCAAAAATGAATATCAAGTTTTCGAAACACCCATCGGTGAAAACTGATTAAAAAAAGAAAAATGAATATCAAGTTTTCGAAACACTCATTAGCAAGAACTTACTAAAAAAAGAAAAATGAATATCAAGTTTTCGAAAACACTCATCGTCGAAAACTGATTAAAAAAAGAAAAATGAATATCAAGTTTTCGAAACACTCATCGGCGAAAACTGATTAAAAAAAGAAAAATGAATATGAAGTTTTGGAAACACTTATCAGCGAAAACTGATTAGAAAAATAAAAATGAATATCAAGTTTTCGAAACACTCATCTACGAAAACTGATTAAAAAAAATAAAAATGAATATCAAGTTTTCGTAACACTCATCGGCAAAAACTTATTATAAAAAGAAAAATGAATATCAAGTTTTCGAAACACTCATCGGTGAAAACTAATTAAATAAAGAAAAATGAATATCATGTTTTCGAAACACTCATCGGCGAAAACTGATTAAGAAAAAGAAAAACGAATATCAAGTTTTCGAAACACTCATCAGTGAAAACTAATTAAATAAAGAAAAATGAATATCACGTTTTCGAAATACTCATCGGCGAAAACTGATTAAGAAAAAGAAAAATGAATATCAAGTATTCGAAACACTCATCGGGGAAAATTATTTAAAAAAACAAGAAAAATGAATTTTACGTTTTCGAAACACTTATCGGTGAAAACTGATTAATAAAAAGAAAAATGAATATCAAGTTTTTGAAACACTCATCAGCGAAAACTTACTAAAAGAAGGCAAATGAATATCCACTTTTCGAAACACTAATCGACGAAAACGGATTAAAAAAATAAAAATGAATATAAAGTTTTTGAAACACTCATCTACGAAAACTGATTAAAAAAGGAAAAAGAATATCAAGTTTTCGAAACACTCATCAGTGAAAACTGATTAAAAAAAGAAAAATGAATATCAAGTTTTCGAAACACTCATTAGCAAAAACTTACTAAAAAAAGAAAAATGAATATCAAGTTTTCGAAAACACTAATCGGCGAAAACTAATTAAATAAAGAAAAATGAATATCACGTTTTCGAAACACTCATCGGCGAAAACTGATTAAGAAAAAGAAAAACGAATATCAAGTTTTCAAAACAGTCATCAGTCAAAACTAATTAAATAAAGAAAAATGAATATCACGTTTTTGAAACACTCATCGGCGAAAACTGATTAAGAAAAAGAAAAATAAATATCAAGTATTCGAAACACTCATCGGGGAAAACTATTTAAAAAAAAAACAAGAAAAATGAATTTTACGTTTTCGAAACACTTATCGGCGAAAACTGATTAATAAAAAGAAAAATGAATATCAAGTTTTCAAAACACTCATCGGCGAATACTGATTAAAAAAAAAGAAAAATTAATATCAAGTTTTCAGAACAATCATCGGTGAAATCTGATTAAAAAAAATGAATTTCAAGTTTTCGAAACACTCATCGGCGAAAATTGATTAAAAAAAAGAAAAATCAATATCAAATTTTTATAATAGCCCGGAAAAAATTTTGAGGATTAAAGAATGATTTATTTAAAAATTTTGGGGATTTAAGAATGATTTATTCCAGGTTAGGAATTAAAACCCCAGAAAGAATATAGAAAAAAAAGTGTGAAAGTTAAAAGAAACCGGAAAGGGAATTTTTTTCAAAGATTATAATACCGAGAAAATTTTTCGAGGGTTAAAATAAAATAAAAGATGAAAGAAAGAAGTAAAATATTTTTTTAATTAATTCGGGACCTAAGAAATTAGAAACCTAAAATAAATTGGGGGGGGACTAAATTAAAATAATATTAGTTATTGTTTATTTAATTTTTAATTAATCTATTTATTTATTTTATACAATTTCAGATTTTATTATTTTTATTAATATATATTAGTTATTAAATAAAATAAAGGAAAGAAAATAAAAAGGGAAAAAGAGAGAGGGGTAGTGTTACGGGGAAAGAAGCAAGGAAGGAAGAAAAAGAGAAGGAAATGAGAGAGAGGGAGAGCTAGGGCTTGGAGGTGGGAGGAGATCCGGCGGGAATCTCGCCGGAACCCGGCGAGCCGGAGTTGGAGGAGGAGCCGGAGATCATCTTTGTTATCTTCCTCATCTCAATCTCTCGAGTTAAGGTTGGTACAACGCCCGATTCTCTCCAAGTTCCCATTTTCTTCATTTTTTGGAATTGAGTTGAAAATCCGAGTTTGGGCGGATTTGAGGGTAGAATAATATTTCTAAAGTGTTCTTGAACACTCACCGGGGTTAGGATTTGAGGCTAGATCGTTGATTTTTGTCACGACCCCAAATCAGGAGTACGTGACCGGCACGGGAATAGATTTTTACCTCTAAACCCGTAAGCCTTATCCTGTAAACATGACTATAACTACCCTGCTATACAATCAATATATATATATATATATATATATATATATATATATATATATATATATATATATCATACTAGTGGCCACACCTCACTAGTGGCCTAATTAACCTGCAATCCGCGGTTCGCTCAATACCGCTTCAACTCAATCCAGTGTATAGATATATTTATCAGCACTCATAATGTAAATATTAATATCATATTGACCGTACGTCTCAATACGTACGATCTATCCTATTCACATGCAGCAAGCACACATAATATATATCCATATCATATTGACCGTACGCCTCAATGCGTACGATCTATCCTATTCACATGCAGAAGTTTATATACTCAAACATATATCCTAGTTTATCCCCAACTGGACCCTATCTTTAAGTACATGTGAAGCCGACAATTCTAGAGTAGGTACATATCAAAAGTTGTAAATATATATATACAACTCTTACAACTTTAAAATATGTACAATAAGAGAAATCAAAATAACCAAAGGAGTCCACCCACGTGAACAAGAGCGTAAGGATGGTCTGATGTCCGTATCACTGTCCGGGCGTCGATGCCTGCCCAATCCCTGTATCTGAAACATTGAAGCAGATGAAGTGAGTCAAACAGACTCAGTGAGGAGCTTCCCATCCTCGGCATAGCGGCGGGTACCACTACAGCTAGGGAAAGGGAAACACCCACAATCACATGCGCATGAAAGTCCAGGTTATCAAATGATATATTACGATCAGGCAATATTAATATAACATTAAAATCATAGATAAACCTACGGATCATGCTTCTCATAAACAAGCAATCACATTTTTAACATAATATAAGAAAACTGTAAATCATTTAACTGACCCTAGTACCAGGCTAGGGCAATGGCCTCAACGGGCAAATTCTTTTAATGTTTAACTGACGCTAGTGCCAGGCTAGGGCAATGGCCTCAACGAGCAAATCTTTTAGTCTTTTACTGACCCTAGTACCAGGTTAGGGCAATGGCCTCAACGGGCAAATCTTTTGGTCTTTTACTGACCCTAGTACCAGGCTAGGGCAATGACCTCAACGGGCAAATCTTTTAGTCTTTTACTGACCCTAGTACCAGGCTAAGGCAATGGCCTCAACGGGCAAATGCTTTACTCTTTAACTGACCCTACTGCCAGGCTAGGGCAATTGTTTTAACTTGTTTCTCTTTCCAAGCTTTCAGCTGGGATCCTGACTCTATCTACCCATTACTATCCTAAACTGACTTTACCTAGGTAGTGTGGACATGCCTACGACTCACTAATCAATCAACAGATCGTATTAATCCTCATATTGTTCCCAAACCCTTGGTTTAGATCATAACCTAGCTCTAAGGTCTTTCCTAAGTTCAATTACCATAAAACGTCGACGTTAGCAACACTTTCTTTATGATTTCTTAAATGAGTTTCTAATTAATAGGGTAAAGCAAACCTTAGACTCAATCAACAACTTACCCCCTTGCTTGTACTGTTCGGCGTATCTCATGTTAACACATGGATACCCTCAAGTACCTCTTTACCTGTAGTCAAACACACATATACAGATACTTTCATATATAACAGTTTAGGAACAACAATAGCATGTTAACCACTAAATAATTCTTACAAATAGGCAAGTAGGCAAACCACATATCCACATCCTCAATCAACCCTGTAGGGCAAGGATGGGAAACCCCTCACTTGGACGGCTTCCTTGTGCTTGTCCTGGAGTAACTCCCGCTTCGGACAAGTCGTGGTTCCCTAACGAATGCATTCATGTGGTTAACATCTAAAACTATATGCAATTCATATGCATATGGTATGCTCGTGCCTAAAGATGCACCTAGACGTCGCCAAGAACTGAGTTCTTGGTCTTATTCGTCTTCCCTCTCTTCTATGAGAGTCTCAAGTGCTTCGCACTTGGTTCCATACAACTATCGCTCACCTTGAATTGATTTTGGAGCCTTGGATTCGAGTTACTAAACCTCAATATACTTTTAAATCGTCCTACTTAAGGTTTCCTAATAATTACGAAGAAATAAAATTGCCACTTTAAAATTTGGACTTTATTGTTCCGCAAGTTTCCATCCTTGAGGAACAAGAGGGTACTTAAAATTATTCTTGATGCTTGATAGCATATTTAGAATTATTCTAGGGTGTTTAAGATTGAAAAGAAGAGGTTTAAAACTCTTAACGTCACCCTTAAAGTGTATTTGGGCAATCAGAGCAGGGACCCGGCACGTTAACGTCAAGGTTCCACCTTAGTAACCTCGGGCCAGCTCTTCGCGGGTCTTGTTCAGCTAATATCTTAACAATATAATTTCAATAATTCCAATCCAAGCCTATTTACTCAAATCCAAGCTCAATTCCTAATTATCAATAATTTCCCCAATTTATGAATAATTAGAATTTCAACCCCAAATCTTTCAAAATTCGAATTCGACTAAACCCGAGAGGTATAGTCTCGATTCTTACCTCAACTAAGTGTTCAAGAACACTTCCTAGGTCTCAATCTACCCTCAAAACAATCCAATCGGAGGTGGATCGAAGAAATCCCTAAAAATGGAGAAATTGAGGGTTTCAAAAGAAATTGGGGTTACCAACCTTTGATTCGATTGGTGGAAGGTGTAGGAGACGTCGTACCTGAGCTCCGGTGACTTTTCCGGCGTCGGCTAGCTCTCCCCGGTCACTTTTCCGGCGAACCCTAACTCTCCTTCTCCTTCTTCTCCACGCCTTTGTCTTTACCTTCACGGTTTTCTCTCTCTCTCCATTCTTTCTAATTTCCTTTTACTTCCTTTCTTTTTCTTTTTCTTTCTTAAGTAAGTAACCCCACAACATTCCCCCAACCCCATTTAAACAATTAAAATAAATATAATAATTAAATTAATTAATTAATATTTAAATTAAGACACAACTAATATATATTTTATTTTCTTTTTTTAAATAGATAATTAATAAGATAAATAATAATCACTTAAAAATAATAAAGATATATTTTAAATTTAATTTCCTTTCCCTATTTAATTCAAGTTTCCAATTTCCTCAGTCCTGAATTAAATCCCAAAAATTATTTTCTACTTCTTTTCTTTCCCTCTTATTTTATTTTAAACTTTCGAAAATTCTCAGGTATTACAAATTTGGCTGGATTCGAAGTTGGAAGAGTTTGGGGTTTATAAAACCCATTTTTCTCAATTTCGAACAATCAACGATTCGGCGACGAGTCGGAGTTGGATTTGAGTTGTAGGACTTCCTAAATGTAGTATATATATAGGAGAATAAGACCCGTTAAAAGTGGAATCGAAGCCGGATCGGAAGATGGCCGAAAAGGCGGCCAAAACCAGCCACAGCACAGCAAAAACGCTGTTGTGCTGCGAGCTGGCGCTGCAGCGCGCAAACCGGCGCTGTAGTGCCCACTTGCTGGTTGGCCAAGGGCCACCAAGGCAGCACCTTGGCGCCGCAGCGCCCGGTCCCTGCCTGGCTTGCCCCAAGCCCATTTTTAGGGCGAATTAGGACCTCCAAACCCCCTCTCTTCAATCCAAAACACCCTAGAACACTCCTAAACATGTTTTTGAGAATTAATTCACTTTTTGAGGATTAAATCATTCTAAGTACCTTCTTGTTTCTCAAGGATGGAAACTTGCAGGAAAAATTTGGTATAACTTTGTGAATTGCAACCTTATCCCTTCACAACCTTCAGGAAGCCTTAAGTAGGATGAATTGGAGGTATGTTGAGGTTTAGAAACTAGATTTCTTAGAACCCAAGTAGAAACACAAGTTGATTTAAAATGCTTAGACCTTCCTATAATTAGGATTCCATCCAACCAAGCTAGATAAGCTTTCTTAGATGTGAATACATGGTAGATAGAGGTCTAGTACTCAAATCCAAGTATGTGAAACACTCAAGTAGAGTGTTATATGCGAGTAAGTCAAGTGTCCGAGGAAGGATACACATAAGTCGGGATAGAGAAGTCCAATAAGACCAAGAGCTTGACTCTGTGACAACCATGGACTACACGTGAGAGTAATGGAGAGATAAATAACAAGTTAAGCTAAGTAATAACCTTAATGAAGTAAATGTTGTTCTTATAGGAACAACGACACACAATTGAGTGCAACAGGAACTCCGAGGAGACATAAGTTACAGGAGAGGATTGCATGGAAGGTTGGCCAAGGTGAGGGTTCTTCCATTTCTGCTCCTAGAGTTGTATGCTTATGTGGATTACATGAGTATGTATATTCTCTGCTTGTCTGGTATGTGTTAGCTAGAGGTATAGAAAGTTAAAAGAATAAAGGAACTAGAAAATAGGTTGTGGAAAGTAGCTTAGATAGGAAGACATAGGAGTAGAGAGTAATCGTTTGCTATGATTGGTGTGTTACAAATCCAACTCATACACTCCGGAGGCATGATGAGTATTTTATTAAATCTTTTCCACGACGGTGGCAAGAGTCCTTGTACGGAAGGGCTCAACTTTATTTTGAAAACTCGTCACAACGGTGACTTAAATTATAATCATGCAAAGGGAGTTATTGGTGGGTTTCGGATTTGGTTATGCTAGCGATGTGAGACATCAACTAGAACAACGTCAGATGGCACTTGAGACCTCAGTTTTTATAATAACTATGACGATGGTCATTGCCCTATCCTGGCAATAGGGTCAGAAAGGTTTTATATTGTTATGACGATAGCTTGAGGCTCAGAGAGTGCATCTGGACGGGTATATGAGTTATCTCCTGTTGAGGAAACTTGTACATATTAATAAGGAGAGGAATTGTTGATCCTTCGGGAAAGATACAAAAAATCCTATTAATATGTGAGAATAAGGTAAGGAGACACGGAAGGAACCTACGGGTGAACCTTGAGCCTAACCTAGTAAAAGAGAAATCATCCTGTGGAGTTGGTCCAGGGTGTGTTAGTGGCCATGCTTCGAGTCGTCGTGCCGTGCCCGCCATGTGGCCTGGTTGGGTAATGGACGAGTGGGCTCAAGCTATTGCCCCGCAGCAAGGGGTCAGGACGTGCCACGAGGTGGCTACGTATCAGTTGTTTGATAGATAGAAGTTGATTGTGTTTGATTAATAGAATTGTCACGAGGCGACCAGGACCCAAGTGAATGGGTTAAGTATTGTTTGAGTAACAGAATTGTCACGAGGTGACCAGTACCCAAGTGAATGGGTTAAGTAGATGTATGTTTAGCATCTGTGTGTATGTACAAATTATCTGTGTTTGCATATAATTGTTGATTGTGCAACGTAGTGGTAATGTACAGGATTACATCACCACACGTCTTGTTTGAATCAGACATGCTGAAACGTGAGAAGACCGGTAGGTAAAAACTGGCACTATATGTTATATGTTTACTTGCTGATTGATGACGTGGAATAAACTGCTGCATGTTTACAGTTATTAAATGCATGTCAGCGTTTGGGTGAAATTTCTGTTGTTGTGTGATCACCAAGAATGTATGCTAACAACAGTAACTAGTTGTTTTTGCATGTGGTTGTGTATGACTCCCAAACCCAGTGCTATGGTACCCACCTTGCGCCGGGGATGGGAGAGTCCTCACTGAGTCGCGTGGTTAAGACTCACACTCATTTTTACTACACAGAGACAGGTTAAGTACAGGTGGAAGAAGTCTCGGTGGAACGAGGGACAAGCAAAACTTTCCAAGACCCACAACTTGTTCATGTGGGTGAATAAATTGTAACTGTAATTTAATTTACTTTATTATTGTATCATAAAGTACCCAATTAGATTGTGATACAAGGCAAATTTGTTTTCAAAATATATATATATACATATATCTGTTGCATGTGAATAGGATAGGCAGCATCTTCGGATGTGTAGCCAGTATACAGGTTATATATATATTATGTATGTTTTCCTATATCTATATCCTGAAGCGGCACTGGCCGTGGATTTGCTTGTGAAGGATAGGCCACCATTTCGGTGTAGCCATGGTATTATACTGCATGTGGATGTATTTTCAATAATAGATATTTTGTCAATCAGGTACTAAGGCTTACAGGCATAGGGATATTCCCTCTGTCTGTGCCGGTCATGGTCCTCTAAACGGGGGTCGTGACAGTTTTCAAAACAGTTATCGGCAAAACCTGATTAAAAAAAAGAAAAATGAATATCAAGTTTTCAGAACACACATCGACCAAAACTAATTAAAAAAGAAAATTGAATATCAAGTTTTCGAAATATTAATCGGCGAAAACTGATTAAAAAAAGAAAAATAAATACCAAGTTTTCGAAACACTCATCGGCGAAAACTGATTAAAAAAAAAGAAAAATGAATATCAAGTTTTCGAAACACTCATTAGCGAAAACTTACTAAAAAAAGAAAAATGAAAATCAAGTCTTCGAAACACTTATCTACGAAAACTGAATTAAAAACAATAAAAATGAATATCAAGTTTTCGAAACATTGATCGGCGAAAACTAATTAAAAAAGGAAAATAAATATCAAGTTTTCGAAACACTCATCGCTGAAAACTGATTAAAAAAAGAAAAATGAATATAAAGTTTTCGAAACACTCATCGGCAGAACCTGATTAAAAAAATGAATATCAAGTTTTCAGAACACTCATCGGCGAACACTAATTAAAAAAAGAAAAATGAATATCAAGTTTTCCAAACACTCATTAGCGAAAACTTACCAAAAAAATTAAAAAGAACATCAAGTTTTCGAAACACTCATCGACGAAAACTGATTAAGAAAAGAAAAATGAATATCAAGTTTTCGAAACACTCATCGGCGAAAAATGATTAAAAAAAGAAAAATGAATATCAAGTTTTCGAAATACTCATCGATGAATACTAATTAAATAAAGAAAAATGAATAACACGTTTTCGAAACACTCATCGGCGAAAACTAATTAAAAAAAAGAAAAAAATGAATATCAAGTTTATGAAACACTCATCGGTGGAAACAAATTAAATAAAGAAAAATGAATATCACATTTTCGAAACACTCATCGGCGAAAATTGATTAAGAAAAAAAATGAATATCAAGTTTTTGAAACATTCATCGGTGAAAAAAATTAAATAAAGAAAACTGAATATCAAGTTTTCAAAACACTTATCAGTAAAACCTGATTAAAAAAAGAAAAATAAATATCAAGTTTTCAGAACACTGATCGGTGAAAACTGAGTAAAAAAAGAAAAATAATTATCAAGTTTTAGAAAACACTAATTGGAGAAAACTGATTAAACAAAGAAAAATGAATATCAAGTTTTCGAAACATTAATCGGTGAAAACTAATTAAATAAAGAAAAATGAATATCACGTTTTCGAAACACTCAACGGCGAACACTGATTAAGAAAAAGAAAAATGTATATCAAGTTTTTGAAATACTCATCGGTGAAAACAAATTAAATAAAGAAAAATGAATATCACGTTACCCGAGAATATTTTGACTAGCGTTATTAATTAAATTAAATTAATTAAATCAAAGGTGGAAAAAAATGAGATAAAAAGGAAAATAAATACACACTATACTACTACTTATTTTTAACACAATTTGTTTAAATCCTAAATGTTTCATAATTTTTTTTAATATTTATATTATCACATCAGACTTCTTTTTCTTCTTTGTAATATATATATATATATATATATTATATAACTAAAAGATAAAAAGAAAAAGAAGAAGGAAGAAGCGTGAAAGGGGTTGAAGGAAAGAGGATCACGCACGGGGGAGAGGGCAAAACGTGAGAGAGAGGGCTGGACGGAGGGGCACGAACGGGAGGCGCACGAAAGGTGAGCTTGCATGGTGGCCGGACCTTTGAACAGTGGTCGGAGTCGCCGTCCACCGAGCTGGTCACCGTCTTGTGGCTGGAGGAGAGAGAGAGCTCGGGCTAGAGAGAGAAAGTAAAGGGGGAGAGCTTTCTCGCCGGAAAACGTCGTCTCTTCACCGGGGAAGGTAGCTGGGGTTCTCCTCTACTCCATATCGTCCTTCTAACCGGTTGAATCGAGGTGAGAAGTCCCGAAACTCTCAAACCCCGATTTTATCAATTTTAGGGATTTTTTGGAAAGACCCCAATTGATTCAATCTGAGTGTTCTGGGTCCTAAATTGAAGTATATGCATGTTAGGAAGTGAGTTGGAAGCTTAGGAACCAGAACCAAATTGATGGAATTTATTCGGGTTGGAAAAAGTGTAGGAAAATGTGGTTGTTAAGGTTTAAGGGTGTTGTGGAATGATTTGGGGTGCATTGAAAGGTTGAATGATAATTATATAATTGTTAAAAATTATTGGAATGTACGAGGGATTAAAACCCGAGTAATTCCCATCTCACCCGGAACCCCGTTCGGGGAAGAAGAGACAATTTTCTAATTTTACGCGTATTCGGGTATGTGTATTCATGTGTAGGTGAAGTGTTCAAGGTTAGTTTGATAAATGCAAAGCTTGGACAAGTAGAATTTATGACTCTCTTGAGTCATAAATTCAAGACTTGGGTAATGGGAATTTCATATGGACACATAGAGATGAAATTGGGTAACCTTGCATTCCCAACTCAAGGCTTCGAAATAGCGTGATTTAGCAAGGGTTGGACGATTAGAAGCATGCTAGGTGTCCTAAAACTAGTTGAAGGCATTTCCAAGCCAACAACTAGCCTATGGAATTAATTAGAGAGAACATGAGCACTAGTGTTGCATGTACACGATAGTGGTTGAATTTTCAAGCTTCTGAATCTCTCAAATAAATGTGTATAGGGCACCATACAGTAAGCGGACCTTTGGGCACACCGAGAGCCGATACAAGGGGCCAACTAGGTGAGGGGCTTTCCTATCCCAATCCTATAGGGTTGACTGCGGATATGGATATATGGTTTGCCTTCTTGCCTATTTGTAGGAATTACATGTTAGATAACATGCTATTGTTGTTCCTAAATTACAGTATATGTGAAAACGTGCTATATGTGTGTATGTGAATTGTAAAAGCAATGGTGGCTCAAGGAGCCTTATATGGAAAGAAGGTCCTCGGGACCTAGATGATATCGGGGGTAGGATCGAGTCAATTTTATTTGTGAGGGTCTTGTGGTACTAGAAACAAACCTCATCGATCATTACCTGAAAAGTATGGTTTGTATGTAAATCCTTAAAGGAAATAAACATAGGTGACTTTGTTTTGAACCAAGAGTCCGAATTAGAAACCACTTGGAAATCTAGATTGCCTAACCAGAAGTAAAATGAACAAGTAGCGGTCCATAGGGGTCATTTATTGCACAACGCGGGAACCGAGTCTATCACAAACGGTCTGGGTAGATTGAGTTTGTCATCTTGAGTCAACTCTCAGAAATCCAAAGTATATGAGTACACCACATTGTGGCTATTGCCTTGGGTAAACCGAGGTCAGATGAGTCGCCGGCTATGCTCCAAGTGAAGTCTTGGGGTCAGACTATTGTTCCAAGTATAGTCTTGGGACCAGGGGTTCCTAGAATAATCAACTAGGTTCCCATATTGCTCACGTGAGATATTGCCTTCGGGCCAGATTCCCTCCTAACGGAGATATTGCCTTTGGGCCAAATTCTCTCCTAACGGAGATATTGCCTTCGGACCAGTTTATGATTACGGTTAATTGAATAAGGGTGACCACATGGAATTATATGTTAAATCATGATATGATGTATGTGTGAATTTAAATGTATGTAAATCCATGCTTTAAATTCTTTATTGTGAATATGATATAAGCTAATTGCCTGACCACTTAATATATGGAAATTCAAATCTGTTATATGCGTATGTGTTTGTGATTGGCTCCTTTCCCCAGTTGTAGTGGTACCCGCTACTACACCAGGAATGGGGAAGCCTCTCACTGAGCATGTTTGACTCACCCAAATGTTAAATGTTACAGAAATAGGTGGTATAGGCATCGGGAGCGCTTCCACTTCATCTCAGGGAGGCGGACAGACTTAGAGACCGCACGCATTGTTCGTGTGGGTAGTATTGATATATGTATTTTGTCAAGATGTATATGTATATGATTCTTTTGGTATAGCATTGTTTTGTACAGTTGCTATACGCATATATGTATATGTCAGACTCTAGAACTGTCGGCTTCATACAGATTAAAGATTGGTCTGGTTGTTGGGATCATAGGTTATGATATGATGAATATCATGTGTATATATATATATATATATATATATATATATATATATATATATATATGAATGTGACTTCCGCATGTGAATAGGATAGATCACACGCACTGAGTGTGTGGTCAATATGTAAATTTATATATATGTGTGACTGAATACTTGATTGTGTGAAAATACGGCTTCCGCATGTGAATAGGATAGGTCATACGCATTGAGGCGTTTGATCAATATGTATATTTTATGCAGGTGTGTGATTGAATATATATGCTTGACTGTACACAGGGATTCTGCATGTGAATCGGATAGATCACCCGCCCTTAAGCGCGTGGTCAATATGTATATTATATGTACGTGTGGTTGATTATGTGTATATGTATAGACTGAAGCGGCGTTGAGCGAGCCGTGGATTGCATGCTACTTAGGTCACCGGATAGGGACGACCATATATACTATATATTGTTTGTAATAGAAATAGGTAGTTATGCATATATAAGAATGTCAATCAAGAATTAGAGGCTTACGGGATAGGAGAAATCCTACCTCTCGTGCCGGTCACGGACGTCCGATAGGGGGTCGTGATAAAAACTGATTAAGAAAAAGAAAAATGAATATCAAGTTTTCGAAACACTCATCGGGGGAAACTATTTAAAAAAAAAAGAATTTTACGTTTTCGAAACACTCATCGGCAAAAACTGATTAAAAAAAGAAAAATGAATATCAAGTTTTCAAAACACTCATTGGCGAATACTGATTAAAAGAAAGAAAAATAAATATCAAGTTTTCAGAACACTCATCGGCGAAAACTGATTAAAAAAAGAAAAATGAATTTCAAGTTCTCGAAACACTCATCGGCAAAAACTATTTAAAAAAAAAGAATATTACGTTTTCGAAACACTCAACGACAAAAACTGATTAAAAAATGAAAAATTACTATCAAGTTTTTGAAACACTTATAGGCGAAAACTGATTAAAAAAAAGAAAAATGAATATCAAGTTTTCAAAACACTCATCGGCGAAACTTGATTAAAAAAAAAGAAAAATGAATATCAAGTTTTCAGAACACTTATCGGCGAAAACTGATTAAAAAAAGAAAAATGATTATCAAGTTTTCGAAAACACTCATCGCCGAAAACTGATTAAAAAAAGAAAAATGAGTATCAAGTTTTCGAAACACTGATCGGCAAAAATTAATTAAAAAAAGAAAAATGAATATCAAGTTTTCAAAACACTCATTAGCGAAAACTTACTAAAAAAAGAAAAATGAATATCAAGTTTTCGAAACACTTATCGACGAAAACTGATTAAAAAAAGAAAAATTAATATCAAGTTTTCGAAACATACATCGAAGAAAAATGATTAAAAAAAGAAAAAAGGAATATCAAGTTTTCGAAACACTCATCGACGAAAACTAATTAAATAAAGAAAAATGAATATCACGTTTTCGAAACACTTATCGGCGAAAACTGATTGAGAAAAAGAAAAATGAATATCAAGTTTTCGAAACACTGATCGGCAAAAACTAATTAAAAAAAGAAAAATGAATATCAAGTTTTCGAAACACTCATTAGCGAAAACTTACTAAAAAAAGAAAAATGAATATCAAGTTTTCGAAACACTTATTGACGAAAACTGATTAGGAAAAGAAAAATTAATATCAAGTTTTCGACACACACATCGAAGAAAAATGATTAAAAAAAGAAAAATGAATATCAAGTTTTCGAAACACTCATCGACGAAAACTAATTAAATAAAGAAAAATGAATATCACGTTTTCGAAACACTCATCGGCGAAAACTGATTGAGAAAAAGAAAAATGAATATCAAGTTTTCAGAACACTTATCGGCGAAAATTGATTAAAAAAAGAAAAATGAATATCAAGTTTTCAAAAATACTCATCGGCTAAAACTGATTAAAAAAATAAAAATGAATATCAAGTTTTCGAAACACTCATTGGAAAAAAACTTATTAAAAAAATGAATATCAAGTTTTCAGAACACTCACTGGCGAAAATTGATTTAAAAAAAAAATGAATATCAAGTTTTCGAAACACTCATCAGCGAAAACTGATTGAGAAAAAGAAAAATGAATATCAAGTTTTCGAAACACTTATTGGCGAAAACTGATTAAAAAAAAGAAAAATGTATATTAGGTTTTCAGAACACTTATCGGCAAAAATTGTTTAAAAAAAGAAAAATGAATATCATGTTTTCGAAAACACTCTTCGGCTAAAACTGATTAAAAAAAGAAAAATAAATATCAAGTTTTCGAAACACTCATTGGCAAAAACTGATTAAAAAAAAGAAAAATGAATATCAAGTTTTCAGAACACTCATCGGCGAAAATTGATTTAAAAAAAATTGAATATCAAGTTTTCGGAAACACTCATCGACTAAAACTGATTAAAAAAAGAAAAATGAAAATCAAATTTTCGAAACACTCATCGGCAAAAATTGATTAAAAAAAGAAAAATGAATATCAAGTTTTCAGAACAATCATTGGCGAAAATTGATTAAAAAATGAATATCAAGTTTTAGAAAACACTAATCAGCTATAACTGATTAAAAAAAGAAAAATGAATATCAAGTTTTCGAAACACTCATCTGCAAAAATTGATTAAGAAAAGATAAATAAATATCAAGTCTTCGAAACACTCATCAGCGAAAACATACTAAAAAATGAAAAATGAATATCCAGTTTTTGAAACGCTAATCGTCGAAAACTTATTAAAAAAAATATAAATGAATATAAAATTTTCGAAACACTCATCGGCGAAAACGGTTTAAAAAGGGAAAATGAATATCAAGTTTTCGAAACACACATCGGTGAAAACTGATTAAAAAAAGAAAAATGAATATCAAGTTTTGGAAACACTTATCGGCGAAAACTGATTAAAAAAAGAAAAATGAATATCAAGTTTTCGAAACACTCATCTACGAAAACTGATTAAAAAAAATGAAAATGAATATCACGTTTTGAACACACTCATCGGCGAAAACTGATTAAAAAAACAAAAATGAATATCAAGTTTTCGAAACACTAATCGGCGAAAACTAATTAAGAAAAAGAAAAATGAATATCAAGTTTTCGAAACACTCATCGGGGAAAACTATTTAAAAAAAATTTAATATTACGTTTTCGAAACACTCATCGGCGAAAATTGATTAAAAAAAAGAAAAATAAATATCAAGTTTTCGAAACACTAATCTACGAAAACTGATTAAAAAAAATAAAAATAAATATCAAGTTTTCGAAACACTCATCGTTGAAAACTGAATAAAAAAGGAAAATAAATATCAAGTTTTCGAAATACTTATCGGCGAAAACTGATTAAAAAAAATGAATATCATGTTTTCGAAACACTCATCGGTGAAAACTAATTAAATAAAGAAAAATGAATATCACGTTTTCTAAACACTCAACGGCGAAAATTGATCAAGAAAAAGAAAAATGAATATCAAGTTTTCGAAACACTCATCCTTGAAAACTATAAATAAAGAAAAATGAATATCACGTTTTCGAAACACTAATCGGCGAAAACTGATTAAGAAAAAGAAAAATGAATATCAAGTTTTCGAAACACTCATCGGGGAAATCTATTTAAAAAAAAAGACAAATGAATATTACGTTTTCGAAACACTCATCGGCGAAAACTGATTAAAAAATAGAAAAAACGAATATCAAGTTTTCAAAACACTCATCGACGAAAACTGATAAAAAAATGAATATTAAGTTTTCAGAACACTCATTGGCGAAAACTAATTAAAAATAGAAAAATGAATATCAATTTTTCGAAACACTAATCGACGAAAACTATTTAAAAAAAGAAAAATGAAAATATTACGTTTTCGAAAACACTCAACGGCAAAAACTGATTAAAAATGAGAAATTACTATCAAGTTTTCAAAACACTCATCGATGAAAACTGATTAAAAAAAAAGAAAAATAAATATCAAGTTTTTGAAACACTAATCGGCGAAACCTGATTAAAAAAAATAAAAATGAATATCAAGTTTTCAGAACACTCATCGGCGAAAATTGATTAAAAAAATAATAATAATTATCAAGTTTTCGAAAACACTCATCGGCGAAAACTGATTAAAAAAATGAATATCGAGTTTTTGAAACAATTATCGGCAAAAATTAATTAAAAAAAGAAAAATAAATATCAAGTTTTCAAAACACTCATTAGCGAAAACTTACTAAAAAAGAAAAATTAATATCAAGTTTTCGAAACACTCATTGTCACGACCCCCGTCTAGAGGACCATGACCGGCACAGACACAGGGAATACCCCCATTCCTGTAAGCCTTATCACCTAATTGACAGAATATCTATTATTGAAGATACATTCACATGCATTATAATACCATGGCTACACCGAAATGGTGGCCTATCCTAGGCAAGAAAATCCACGGCTAGTACCGCTTCAGGATATAGATATAAGAAAACACACATAATATATAACCTGTGTACTGGCTACACATCCGAAGATGCTGCCTATCCTATTCACATGCAACAGATATATGTATATATATAATTTTGGAAACAAGTTTTCCCTGCATCGTAATCTAATGGATCCTGATCTTTAAGGTGTGTGAAGCTGACAGTTCTAGATTTAGTGATACAATATAATTGGGTACGTCTCCCCTTTACTTTATGATACATGATAAAGTAAATTAAATTACAATTACAATTCATTCACCCACATGAACAAGTTGTGGGTCTTGGAAAGTTTTGTTCGTTCCTCGCTCCACCGAGACTTCTTCCACCTGTACTTAACCTGTCTCTATGTAGTAAAATGAGGTGTAAGTCTTAACCACGCGACTCAATGAGGACTCTCCCATCCCCGGCGCAAGGTGGGTACCTTAGCGCTGGGTTTGGGAGTCATACACAACCACATGCAAAATCAACCAGTTACTGTTAATTAGCATACATTCTTGGTGATCACACAACAATAGAAATTTCACCCAAACACTCACATGCATTTAACAGATATGAGCATGCAGCAGTTTATTCCACGTCATCAATCAGCAAGTAAACATGTAACATATAGTGCCGGCTTTTACCTACCGGTCTTCTCACGTCTCAGCATGTCTGAATCAAACAAGACGTGTGGTTACGTAATCCTGTACGTTACAACTACGCTGCACAACTAGCAATTATATGCAAACACAGATAATTTATACATACACAAAGATGCTAAACATACATCTACTTAATCTTCCCAACTCTGGGGTATCTACTAGCCACTACATGGCTTTCCCACTTTGAACCCGTGCACTCGGGTTGCTGGCCACCACGTGGCAAAGCATACTTAGCCCATTCACTTGGGTACTGGTCACCTCGTGACAATTATGTTACTCAAACAATACTTAACCCATTCACTTGGGTAGTAGTCACCTCGAGACAATTCTATTAATCAAACACAATCAACTTCTATCTATCAAACAACTGATACGTAGCCACCATGTGGCACGTCCTGACCCCTCGCTACGGGGCAATAGCTTGAGCCCACTCGTCCATTACCCAACCAGGCCACATGGCGGGCACGGCACGACGTCTCGAAGCATGTCCACTGACACACCCTGGACCAACTCCACAGGATGATTTCTCTTTTACTAGGTTAGGCTCACGGTTCACCCGTAGGTTCCTCCCGTGTCTCGTTACCTTAGTCTCACCTATTAATGGGATTCTTTGTATCTTTCCCGAAGGATCAACAATTCTTCTCCTTATTAATATGTACAAGTATCCTCAACAGGATATAACTCATATACCCGTCCAGATGCACTCTCTGAGCCTCAAGCTATCGTCATAGCAATATTAACCCTTTCTGACCCTATTACCATGATAGGGCAATGACCATCGTCATGGTGATTATAAAACTGAGGTCTCAAGTGCCATCTGACGTTGTTCTAGTCGATGTCTAACATCGCTAGCATAACCAAATCCGAAACCCACCAATAACTCCCTTTGCATGATTATAATTTAAGTCATCGTCGTGACGAGTTTTCAAAATAAAAGTTTAGTCCTTCCGTACAAGGACTCTTGCCACGTCGTGGAAAAGATTTAATAAAATGCTCATCATGCCTCCATAGTGTATGAGTTGGATTTGTAACACACCAATCATAGCAAACAATTATACCCTATCCTATGTTTTCCTATCGAAGCTACTTTCCACAACCTATTTCTAGTTCTTTCATTCTTTTAGCATTCTATATCTCTAGCTAACACATACCAGACAAGCAGAGAATATACATACTGATGTAATCCACATAAGCATACAACCCTAGGAGCAGAGATGGAAGAACCCTCACCTTGGCCAACCTTCCATGCAATCCTCTCCTGTAACTTTAGTCTCCTCGGAGTTCCTGTTGCACACTATTGCGCATCGTTGTCCCTATAAGAACAACATTTACTTCATTAAAGTTATTACTTAGCTTAACTTGTTATTTATCTCTCCATTAATCTCACTTGTAGTCCATGGTTGCCACAGAGTCAAGCTCTTGGTCTTATTGGACTTCTCTATCCCGACTTATGTGTATCCTTCCTCGGACACTTGACTTACTCGCATATAACACTCTACTTGAGTGTTGCACATACTTGGATTTGAGTACTAGACCTCTATCTAACTTGTATTCGCATCTTAGGAAGCTTATCTAGCTTGGTTGGAAGGAAATCCTAATTTTAGGTAGGTCTAGGCATTTTAATTCAACTTGTGTTTCTACTTGGGTTCTAAGAAATTTAGTTTCTAAACCTCAATATACCTCCAATTTATCCTATTTAAGGTTTCCTAAATATTTATGAGGGAAGAAGGTTGAAATTTTTGAAATTGGATTTCATTGTTCCGCAAGCTTCCACTCTTGGGAAACAAGAAAGTACCTAAATTAATTCTTGATGCTTCATAGCATATTTAGAATTATTCTAGGGTGTTTAAGATTGAAAAGATGAAGTTTAAAACTCCCAACATCACCCTTAAAGCATATTTGGGCAAATCGAGCAGGGACCCGACAAGTTAATGCCAAGGTCCGGCCTTAGTAGCCTCGGGCCAGCTCTTCACGGGTCTTGTTCAGCTAATATTCCAACCATATAATTTTAATAATACCAATCCAAGCCTATTTACTCAAATCCAAGCTCAATCCTAATTATCAACAATTTTCCCCAATTTGGAAATAATTATAATTTCAATAATATCAATCCAAGCCTATTTACTTAAATCCAAGCTCAATTCTAATTATCAATAATTTCCCCAAATTGGGAATATTTAGAGTTTTCAACCCCAAACCTTTCATCCGAGGGTATAGCCTCGATTCTTACCCCAACTAAGTGTTCAAGAACACTTCCTAGGTCTCAATCTACCCTTGAAACAACCCAATCGAAGGTGAATCGAAGAAATCCCTAAAATGGAGAAATTGAGGGTTTCGAATGAAAGTGGGGTTACCAACCTTTGATTCGATTGGTGGGAGGTGTGGAAGATGTTGTAGTCGAGCTCCGGTGAGCTTTTCCAGTGTCGGACCGCTCTCTCCGGTGACTTTTCCGACGGTTTCCCTATCTTCCCCTTCTTCTTCCTCCACGCCATCCTCCCTCTCTCTCTCTCTACCTCACTACTTCTCTCTCTTCTTTCACGTTTTGTTTCTTCTTCTTTTCTTTCTCTTTCTTTTTCCTTTCTTTTCTTCCTTTTATAAATCCACGTATCCCCCACCCCCAGAGTTGGGGAGATTAAGTAGATGTATGTTTAGCATCTGTGTGTATGTACAAATTGTCTGTGTTTGCATATAATTGTTGATTGTGCAGTGTAGTGGTAACGTACAGGATTACGTCACCACACGTCTTGTTTGATTCAGACATGCTGAAACGTGAGAATACCGGTAAGTAAAAGCCGTCACTATATGTTACATGCTTACTTGCTGATTGATGGCGTGGAATAAACTGCTGCATGTTTACAGTTATTAAAGGCATGTGAGTGTTTGGGTGAAATTTCTGGTGTTGTGTGATCACCAAGAATGTATGCTGACAACAGTAACTAGTTGTGTTTACATGTGGTTGTGTATGACTCCCAAACCCAGCGCTATGGTACCCACCTTGCGCCGGGGATGGGAGAGTCCTCACTGAGTCGCGTGGTTAAGACTCACATCTCATTTTTACTACACAGAGACAGGTTAAGTACAGGTGGAAGAAGTCTCGTTGGAACAAGGGTTGAGGAACACTTCCCAAGACCCACAACTTGTTCATGGGTGAATAAATTGTAATTTGTAATTTAATTTACTTTATCGTTGTATCATAAAGTAAATGGTAGACGTACCCAATTAGATTGTATTACTAAATCTAGAATTGTCAGCTTTACACACCTTAAAGACCATGATTTATTTTACTGCGATACAGGGAAAATTTGTTTTCAATATATATATATACATATATCTGTTGCATGTGAATAGGATAGGCAGCATCTTCGGATGTGTAGCCAGTACACAGGTTATATATATTATGTGTGTTTTCCTATATCTATATCCTGAAGCGGCATTGGCCGTGGATTTGCTTGCCTAGGATAGGCCACCATTTCGGTGTAGTCATGGTATTATACTTCATGTGAATGTATTTTCAATAATAGATATTCTGTCAATCAGGTGATAAGCCTTACAGGCATAGGGGCATTCCCTGTGTCTGTGCCGGTCACGGTCCTCTAAACGGGGGTCGTGACATCTATCATGTGGTTCATTTCAATATTTTTGAATTTTAATTGATGCTTCTAATTGATAGTCATAAATTTGCTAACTTTTAACTTATAATATAGTTTTTCTAAATTACTTGCTCAAATGATACAATTAAGAGCATATTTTCTTGTTTAGATAAAAACATTTTATGACTATTACATGCCAATAAGAATTATAGTTGAACTATTAGTAGTTCATGAACATAAAAAATGATTTAGTTGAATCTTTTATAAAATGGTTAGAGCTTATTGCTAAACCTATGCTTATGAAGTCAAAGTTTCTAAAATTTTCTTGGGGACGGACATGCTATAATACATGTTGTGTCTTTGATCCATATTAGAATTTGTTGGGTGTATTTTATATGTTCCTCTTCAAATTTATGTTGGTTTTGATTCGTTATCTATTATTAGATATCTTGAACTTTTAACTTATGAATAGAGGAAGAAAAATATAAATTAGTTGGAATACACCAAGATTGTCATACCATAAAACTCGTACAAATTAATCTGAACTTAAAGCTTAAAGAATAGTTCATTTGCAAATTGTTGCAAATCAATTACTAGATAATTTCATAAATACTTAGTGGCTCATTAAATCGCATGTATCAGCTGCAAATATTCTAGCATGATTAGATGTCCCTGGTGGACAATCTGCTAGTACAACAGCTAATGAATATGAAATACGCCAGAAGCGTGGTAGACCAATTAGTGCAAAAGATATCATTCCCAGAAGGAGAAAAAGTAAAGAAGATGCTCTTAAGGATATTCAAGATATTTCAAATATGAATCAACAACCCCACATTTCTAAAAAAGTAACTCCTGAAGTAGTTTCATCCCCAGAAGTGGAACCGGTACCGAAAAATTATGAGATCTCATTGAGTTATAGAGAAATGTGAGAAATAAATGAAAATGTTGTTGATTATATTTTCAATTGCAATTGCATAAGAGAATATTAATGATGAGGGATCTGATCCCAAAACTACAAAATGATATCGATATCAAAATAATTGGCCAAAATAGAAAAAGGCAATATAAGCCAAATTAGACTCGTTATCAAAACGAGAAGTTTCTAGATCAATTACCCAAACACCTGAAGATGTTAAACCTGTATGGTATGAATGGGTATTTGTTCGTAAACGAAATGAGAAAAATACAATTTGTGCACGAGTTTTGGCAAAAATTGATTAAAAAAAGAAAAATGAATATCAAGTTTTCAGAACACTCATCGGCAAAAATTGATTAAAAATGAAAAATGAATATCAAGTTTTCGAAAACACTCATCAGATAAAACTTATTAAAAAAAGAAAAATGAATATCAAGTTTTCGAAACACTGATCGGCAAAAACTGATTAAAAAAAAAGAAAAATGAATATCTATTGTAAGTATATATATGTATATATATATATATATATATGTGTGTGTGTGAGTGTGTGTGTGTGTGTGTGTGTGTGTGTGTGTGGATGACCACATTTCAACATTGGATTCTTCCTAAACCCTCCACATAAACACAATTTATTGCTCCTAAAGTATCATACCTTAGTACAATAAAGACACTTTGTACTAAACTAGGCATAGCCATTGCAATAAGTTTGTTAGCAAAGTTTAGATATCTTCAAAGAATATCTTATCCCAGTTTACTCTTCTCAAAGGAAGGAAAACCATAATTAATTAGATATGTTAATATTGAATATTTTTGTGATCCCCGTAAATCTCGGTCTCAAAATGTTACATCTTTACATATGGAGGAACTTTAATGATAGTAAGTGAAGCAAATCGTTACAGCTACATCATTAAATTACTCAAAGATATTGATTATTCATGAAGCAACCTATATGCGTATTTGGTTGAGAACCATGATTCCTCATATTAAAGAAACATGTCGGTTGCCCGCAACCAATGCAGAACTAATAATATTGTATGAGGAAAATATAGCATGCATCATAAGATATTGATGAGCTACAAAAGTGTAATACCCGGGAATATTTTAACTAGCATCGAAAATTAAATTAAATTAATTAATTTTGGAAAGTGGAAAGTGAGATAAAAATACACACTAGCTTATCACTTATTATGTGGTAAATATAAATTTTTGTAACATCCTAATACTTATATATATATATATATATATATATATATATATATTATTATTTATTACTAAATCAGATTCTTTTTTTTTTGTTTTTTAAGTGATATATATATATATATAGTAATTTATTATATATATAAATACGTGTAATAAAAGGAAAAAAAAAGGAAGCAGACTTGGTTTAGTGATATATATATATATATATATATATATATATATATATATATATATATATATTAATATAAGGAAAGAAAAAGAGGAAAGTAGAGTCAGGAACAAAAAAACCGTGAGAGCTGGGTGTCCATTCTTCACGCACGGGCTGAATGGGAAACGCGAGAGGGAGAGGGGGAGGAGCTCACGGAGGGTGAACGGCGTGCGAGGGTGGCCGGAGTTGCCGTCCACCGGAGCCGGAGAACGCCACCGTGTGCTAGAGAGAGAGAGAGAGTTCGGGTTAGAGAGAGAAACAAGAGGAAGAAAGCTTTCTCGCCGGAAAACGCCGTTTCTTCACCGGGGAAGGTAGCCGGGAGTCTCCTCTACTCCATATCGTCCTTCTAACCGGTTGAATCGAGGTGAGAAGTCCCGAAACTCTCAAACCCTAATTTTATCAATTTTAGGGATTTTTGGAAAGACCCCAATTGATTCAATCTGAGTATTCTGGGTCCTAAATTGAAGTATTTGCATGCTATGAAGTGAGTTGGAAGCTTAGGAACCGGAACCAAATTGATAGAATTTATCCGGGTTGGAAAAAGTGTAGGAAAATGTGGTTGTTAAGGTTTAAGGGTGTTGTGGAATGACTTGGGGTGCTTTGAAAGGTTGAATGATAATTATATAATTGTTAAAAATTATTGGAACGTACGAGGGATTAAAACACGAGTAATTCCCATCTCATCCGGAACCCCGTTCGGGGAAAAAGAGACAATTTTCTAATTTTACGCGTATTCGGGTATGTGTATTCATGTGTAGGTGAAGTGTTCAAGGTTAGTTTGATAAATGCAAAGCTTGGACAAGTAGGATTTATGATTCTCTTGAGTCATAAATCCAAGACTTGGGTAATGGGAACTTCACATGGACACAGAGAGGCGAAATTGGGTAACCTTGCATTCCCATTTTCAACGTTTCCAAATATTGTGACTTAACAAGGGTTGGACACGATTAGAAGCATGCTAGGTGTTCCGAAAACTAGTTGAGGGCATTCCAAGCCAACAACTAGTCTATGGAATTAATTAGAAAGAACATGAGCATTAGCGTTACATGTACACTATAGTGGTTGAAATTGCAAGTTTCTGAATCTCTCAAGTAAATGTATATAGGGCACCATACAGTAAGCGGACCTTCAGGCACACCGAGAGCCGATACGAAGGGCCAACCAGGTGAGGAGTTTTCCTATCCCTGCCCTATAGGGTTGACTGCGGATATGGATATATGGTTTTCCTTCTTGCCTATTTGTAGGAATTACATGTTAGATAACATGCTATTGTTGTTCCTAAATTAAAGTATATGTGAAAACGTGCTATATGTGTGTGTTTGTGAATTGTAAAAGCAATTGTGGCTTGAGGAGCCTTATATGAAAGGAAGGTCCACGGGACCTATATGACATCGGGAGTAGGATCGAGTAAATTATTATCTGGAGGGTGTGGATTTGTATGTAAATCCTTAAAGAGAATAAACCTAGGTGACTTTGTCCTGAACCAAGAGTCCGAATTAGAAACCATTTGGAAATCTAGATTTGCCTAAGCAAGAGTAAAATAAACAAGCAGTGGCCATAGGGGTCATTTATGGTACAACGCGGGAACCGAGTCTATCACGGGTGGTCCGGGTAGATTGAGTCTCTTGTCTTGGGTCAAACCACAGAAATACAGAGTATATGAGTTCAACACATTGTGGCTATTGCCTTGGGTAAACCGAGGTCAGATGAGTCGCCGGCTATTGCTCCAAGTGAAGTCTTGGGATCGGACTATTGTTCCAAGTATAGTCTTGGGACCAGGGGTTCCTAGAATGATCAACTAGGTTCCCATATTGCTCACGTGAGATATTGCCTTCGGGCCAGATTCCCTCCCAACGAAGATATTGCCTTCGGGCTAGTTTATGATTATGATTACTTGAATACAGAGGACCACATGGAATTATATGTTAAATCATGATATGATGTATGTGTGAATTTAAATGTATGTAAATCCATGCTTTAAATTCTTTATTGTGAATATGATATAAGCTAATTGCCTGACCACTTAATATATGGAAATTTAATCCGTTATATGCGTATGGGTTTGTGATTGGCTCCTCTTCCCCAGTTGTAGTGGTACCCGCTACTACACCAGGGATGGGAAAGCCTCTCACTGAGTCTGTTTGACTCACCCCAATGTTACATGTTACAGACACAGGTGGTATAGGCATCGGGAGCGCTTCCACTTCATCTCAGGGAGGCGAATAGACTTAGAGACCGCACGTATTGTTCGCGTGGGTAGTACTGTTCTATGTATTTTGACAAGATGTATATGTATATGATTCTTTTGGTATAGCATTGTTTTGTACAGCTGCTATATGCATATATGTATATGTCATACTCTAGAACTGTCGGCTTCATACAGATTAAAGATGGGTCTTGTTGTTGGGGGTATAGGTTGTGATATGATGAATATCATGTGTGTATATATAAATATATATATATGGATGTGACTCCCGCATGTGAATAGGATAGATCACACGCACTGAGCGTGTGGTCAATATGTAAATTTATATATATGTGTGACTGAATACTTGATTGTGTGAAAATACGGCTTCCGCATGTGAATAGGATAGGTCACACGCATTGAGGCGTGTGATCAATATGTATATTTTATGAAGGCGTGTGATTGAATATATATGCTTGACTGTACACAGGGATTCTGCATGTGAATAGGATAGGTCACCCGCCCTTAAGCGCGTGATCAATATGTATATTATATGTACGTGTGATTGATTATGTGTATATGTATAGACTGAAGCGGCGTTGAGGGAGCCGTGGATTGCGTGCTACTTAGGTCACCGGATAGGGATGACCATATATACTATATATTGTTTGTTATAGAAATGGGTAGTTATGCATATATAAGATTGTCAATAAGGAATTAGAGGCTTACGGGATAGGAGAAATCCCACCTCTCGTGCCGGTCACGGACGTCTGATAGGGGGTCGTGACAAACTTGGTATCAGAGGCTGGTTTCTTTAAACAGTTTGAAGCCATAGGTATGACCGGGTGTCGGTTTACCCCTCTTTGTGTACCCGGGCACAACGTGGGAGTAAAAAGGCACTTGTGGAAGTACCCAGGAAATTGTGTCAGCCTTTCTTTCTACTCTCTATTATACGAAATGTAATTAATATACGTGTACTTATTAGGTGTGGTTCTTGTGCAGTATAGGGATACCACCTATCACGAGACGGACTAGGGGTGGAGGGAGAACTCCTACTGAAATTGATCAAGAGTCAGTTCGGGAGGAGGGAATGCCCACCCGAGGCCGAGGTAGAGGCCGTACTCGAGGCCGAGGTAGAGGTCGTGCTCGAGGTCGGGGTAGAGCACCAGTGAGAGGGGAAGAGAGGAGACAGTCGCCGGAACCTCTACCTCAAGTAGATACAGGTGCACCTTCCGTGGCGGAAATGCTCACGGCAGGATTTCAGGAACTAAGGGAAGAAATGACAAGACAAATACAAAGGGAAGTACGCCGGTTAGTAGTCGGAGAGGAAGAACAAGAGAGGGTTCCTAGTAATCAAGAGATGGAGGTTGTTGAGGAAGAGGATAGGGAATGGCAACAACCACAGGAGATGCCTCATGAATCGCGGGCAGCACCCAGAGAGCTGCCAATTTCAAAATTTCTGAAGCTTCATCCACCCACTTTCTGCGGAACTAGTGAGAAAGAGGATCCGCAATACTTTATCAGAGATGTGGTCAGAATTGGGCGCATGCTGAGGTGCTCAGGCCATGAATTGGTGGAATTAGCTTCATTCTAGCTGAGGGGAGCGGCTAGAGTATGGATAGAGTCCGTACAGACGAGGTATTCGCGTAGAGTGGCACCGATGACCTGGGAAGATTTTCAGAGGGAATTCCTGGGTCGGTTTCTACCTGAAGGTACCAAGGATGCAAAGCGTCAGCAATTCGAGGAATTGTGGATGACGCCTAACATGACCGTGACGGAGTATGAGTTACTTTTCACAGAACTGGCTCAATTCTCACCTGAGTTAGTTCCTGATGAAGAGGCGAGGATCAAGAGATTCATACACCGACTCACGGAGCCGTTGTTTACTGCTTTATTACCTCAGAGGAGACAGTTTGAGACTTTAGCTCAAGCAGCAGACTGTGCTAAAATGATTGAAACCAGGAAGAGGTATGGGACGTTTGTTGATCCTAAAGTCAAGTTAATTACAGGCAGTGACAACCAAGGAGGTAGAAGTAAGAAAAGGAAGACAACAGGTGGAGGTGCAGGATATTCAGGGTCCGTAGGAGGGCAATCCTCAACTACCACCTATGAAACAGGTACAAGAGGTAATGTTCAAGGGGGAAAGAGGGAACAAGGGAGTGGAAATGCCGGTAAGACAAAGCCCCAGTGTGTGACTTGCGGCAGATTTCATTCTGGTATATGTCGGAGACTAACAGGTGGATGCTACCATTGCGGCCAGATGGGCCATATGGCTAGAGAGTGTCCAAAGAAGAAAGAGGGTACAAGTGTGAGAAGCAATCCGACACCGAGGAGTACACCTATTCCAGCTCCACCAGTGAGAATCGTGCCACCACAGGTAGCAAGTACAGGTGCTGCTAGAGGCCGTGGTGCAGGGTCTAGTGGCCGAGGGCCAGGGGCGGTAGGTGGAGGACAAGCGCGGGTGTTTGCACTCTCCCAGTAGGATGCTCATGCATCAAATGCGGTTGTGAAAATACGGCATGTGAATAGGATGTGACTCCCGCATGTGAATATGATAGATCACACACACTGAGCGTGTGGTCAATATGTAAACTTATATATATGTGTGACTGAATACTTGATTGTGTGAAAATACGGCTTCCGCATGTGAATAGGATAGGTCACACGCATTGAGGCGTGTGATCAATATGTATATTTTATGCAGGCGTGTGATTGAATATATATGCTTGACTGTACACAGGGATTCTGCATGTGAATAGGATAGATCACCCGCCCTTAAGCGCGTGATCAATATGTATATTATATGTACGTGTGATTGATTATGTGTATATGTATAGACTGAAGCGGCGTTGAGCGAGTCGTGGATTGCGTGCTACTTAGGTCACCGGATAAGGATGACCATATATACTATATATTGTTTGTTATAGAAATGGGTAGTTATGCATATATAAGATTGTCAATCAGGAATTAGAGGCTTACGGGATAGGAGAAATCCTACCTCCCGTGCCGGTCACAGACGTCCGATAGGGGGTCGTGACAAAAAGAAATGTGATACTGGTGTTCACAAAATTCAATTCAGCAATAATGTAGCTAACATTTAATTAAAGTCTTCCATCTCAAGTTTTTAAGAAGCATGAATACAACATTGAAATATGAAGTCCTGAAGACTTACATGACACAATATAAACTTGAGGGGAAGAAATATAACTATGAATATTGTACTCTTTTTCCTTCGCTAAGCTTTTTTCCCACTGGGTTTTTCTTAGCAAGGTTTTAACGAGTCATATTTCATTATAAAATATAAATTTGAGCGGAAGCAAATTATTTATGAATAATGTACTCTTTTTCCTTCGCTAAGTTTTTTGTCCACTGGGTTTTTCTTAACAAGGTTTTAATGAGACATATTTATACGAAGTCCTGAAGACTTACATTATACAATATAAATTCAGAGAAAGAAATTTAATTATGAATTATGTACTCTTTTTCCTTCGCTAAGATTTTGTCCCACTGGGTTTTTCTTAGCAAGGTTTTAATGAGGCATGTTCATAGTGGGTGGTCATCCAAGGGGAAGTATTGTAAATATATATATATATATATATATATATATATATATATATATATATATATCTCTGTGTGTGTGTGTGTGTGTGTGTGTGTGTGTGTGGATGACCACATTTCAACATTGGATTCTTCCTAAACCCTACACATAATCAAGTTTTTGAAACACTTATCGCGAAAACTGATTTAAAAAAATGAATATCAAGTTTTCAAAACACTCATCAGCGAAACTGATTAAAAAAAGAAAAATAATTATCAAGTTTTCGAAAACACTCATCGGCGAAAACTGATTAAAAAAAGAAAAATGAATATCAAGTTTTCGAAACACTCATCGGCAAAAACTAATTAAAAAAAATGAATATCAAGTATTCGAAACACTCATTAGCGAAAACTTACTAAAAAGAGAAAAATGAATATCAAGTTTTCGAAACACTCATCGACGAAAACTAATTAAAAAAAGAAAAATGAGTTTCAAGTTTTCGAAACACTCATCGAAGAAAAATGATTATCAAGTTTTCAAAACACTCATCGATGAAAACTAATTAAATAAAGAAAAATGAATATCACGTTTTCGAAACACTCATCGGCAAAAACTGATTGAGAAAAAGAAAAATGAATATCAAGTTTTCGAAACACTTATTGGCGAAAAATGATTAAAAAAAGAAAAATGAATATCAAGTTTTCAGAAAACTTATCGGCGAAAATTGATTAAACAAAGAAAAAAGAATATCAAGTTTTTGAAAACACTCATCGGCTAAAACTGATTAAGAAAAGAAAAATGAATATCAAGTTTTCGAAACACTCTTCGGCAAAAACTGATTAAAAAAAAGAAAAATGAATATCAAGTTTTCAGGACACTCATTGGCGAAAATAGATTAAAAAAAGATAAATGAATATCAAATTTTCGAAACACTCATCGGCAAAAACTAATTAAAAAAGAAAAATGAATATCAAGTATTCGAAACACTCATTAGCGAAAACATACTAAAAAAAGAAAAATGAATATCAAGTTTTCGAAACACTCATCGACGAAAACTGATTAAAAAAAGAAAAATGAATATCAAGTTTTCGAAACACTCATCGACAAAAATTGATTAAAAAAAGGAAAATGAATATCAAGTTTTCGAAACACTCATCGATGAAAACTAATTAAATAGAGAAAAATGAATATCACGTTTTCGAAAACACTCATCGGCTAAAACTTATTGAAAAATGAAAAATGAATATTAAGTTTTCGAAACAATAATCGACAAAAACTGATTAAAAAAAATGAATATCAAGTTTTCGAAACACTCATCGATGAAAACTAATTAAATAAAGAAAAATGAATATTACGTTTTCGAAACACTCATCGCCGAAAACTGATTAAGAAAAAGAAAATTGAATATCAAGTTTTTAAAACACTTATTGGCGAAAAATGATTAAAAAAAGAAAAATGAATATCAAGTTTTCAGAACACTTCTCGGCGAAAATTAATTAAAAAAAGAAAAATGAATATCAAGTTTTCGAAAACACTCATCGGCTAAAACTGATTAATAAAGGAAAAATGAATATCAAGTTTTCGAAACACTCATCGGCAAAAACTGATTAAAAAAAGAAAAAAGAATATCAAGTTTTCAGGACACTCATCGGCGAAAGTAGATTAAAAAAAGAAAAATGAATATCAAGTTTTGGGAACAATCATCGACGAAAAGTGACTAAAAAAAGAAAAATAAATATCATGTTTTCGAAACACTCATCTACGAAAACTGATTAAAAAAATTAAAATGAATATCAAGTTTTCGAAACACTCATTGGCGAAAACTGATTAAAAACGAAAAATAAATATCAAGTTTTCGAAACACTAATCGGCGAAAACTTATTAAAAAAAATTGAATATCAAGTTTTCGAAACACTCATCGATGAAAACTAATTAAATAAAGAAAAATAAATATCAAGTTTTCGAAAACACTCATCGGCTAAAACTGATTAAAAAAAGAAAAATGAATATTAAGTTTTCGAAACACTCTTCGGCAAAAACTGATTAAAAAAAGAAAAATGAATATCAAGTTTTCGAAACACTCATCGGTGAAAATTTATTTAAAAAAGAAAAATAAATATCAAGTTTTCTAAACACTCATCGACCAAAACTAATTAATAAAGAAAAATGAATATCAAGTTTTCGAAACACTTATCGGCAAAAACTGATTAAAAAAAAGAAAAAGAATATTAAGTTTTCGAAACACTCATCGGCGAAAACTGATTAAAAAAAGAAAAATGAATATCAAGTTTTCGAAACACTAATCTACGAAAACTGATTAAAAAAAATAAAAATGAATATCAAGTTTGCGAAACACTCATCGGCGAAAACTGATTAAAAAAATGAATATCAAGTTTTCGAAACACTAATCGGCGAAAACTAATTTAATAAAGAAAAATGAATATCACGTTTTCGAAAACACTCATCGGCGAAAACTGATTAAGAAAAAGAAAAATGAATATCAAGTTTTCGAAATACTCATCGGTGAAAACTAATTAGATAAAGAAAAATGAATATCACGTTTTCGAAACACTCATCGTCGAAAACTGATTAAGAAAAATATAAATGAATGTCAAGTTTTCGAAACACTCATCGGCGAAAACTATTTAAAAAAAAAGAAAAATGAATATTACGTTTTCGAAACACTCATCGGCGAAAACTGATTAAAAAAATAAATATCAAGTTTTCAAAACACTTATCGGCGAAAACTGATTAAAATAAGAAAAATGAATATCAAGTTTTCAAAACACTCATCGGCGAAAACTGGTTAAAAAAAGAAAAATGAATAACAAGTTTTCAAAATAGTCATCGGCGAAAACTATTTAAAATAAAGAAAAATGAATATTACGTTTTCGAAACACTCAACGACAAAAACTGATTAAAAATGAAAAATGAATATCAAGTTTTCGAAACACTCATCGGCAAAAACTAATTAAAAAAATAAAAATGAATATCAAGTTTTCGAAACTTTCATCGACGAAAACTGATTAAGAAAAAGAGAAATGAATATCTAGTTTTCGAAACACTGATCTGCGAAAATTATTTAAAAAAAAAGAAAATAAATATCAAGTTTTCGAAACACTCATCGGCGAAAACTGATTAAAAAAAGAAAAATGAAAATCAAGTTTTCGAAACACTCATCGGCGAAAATTGATTAAAAAAAAGAAAAATGAATATCAAGTTTTCAGAACACTCATCAGCGAAAATTGATTAAAAAATGAAAAATGAATATCAAGTTTTCGAAAACACTCATAGGATAAAACTTATTAAAAAAGAAAAATCAATATCACGTTTTCGTAACACTCATCGGCGAAAACTGATTAAGAAAAACAAAAATGAATATCAAGTTTTCGAAACACTAATCGGGAAAAACTGATTAAAAAAAATGAATATCATGTTTTCAGTGAAAGAAAATTGGGATTAAAGTTACATATAAATCCCTAATTCGAATTGGGAGAAATAAATAAAACAATGAATCGACATACCTGGAATAGACATGATGAAAGAAACTAGAGCAAAAAGTAGGTTTTTTGCGAATGAATAGAGTAATCTAGTTTTGTAGAGAGAAACCCTTTTTATAGGTAGGGTTTTTCTAGATATGGAAAATTCTAAACAGATAAGTATCTTATCAAATATTTGATATGCCTCTATTTTAAAATTCAAAGTAAAATTAAGTATTAAATAAATAAGATAAAATTTGTTAGGCTTATCAAATATTTGATTTTAAAGTATATCATTTAAAACTTTCCCACAAAATAACTCTATATCTAAATTAGTAATTTAATGGGATAATTACTAATACTCCTGGGCTGTAAGTTGGGGTCTTTGCCCAATAGGCATTGGATAATCAACCCATCACTGATTACCACATTTAAAGATGGACCCTAATCTATTCTTATTCGTAATTACGAGATTAAATTACTTAATCAATATAATTATAAATTCAATAATTAATTAATGTTAATCCAATAATGAAATTTTAATAAAATTTCTAACAATCTCCCACTTGGATAGCATTAATCAATTATTAGAGAATATAAACAGAAAATACTGAAGTAAGCGATCAATCATCACAAAAGTACACAAATGTGTACATTAGATGAAACCATACAAATACACACTGATTCCGATATGGAAACAAGTGATATAAACATATCATTAAATTCGATAGGGAAATAAATGATATAAATATAAACTGGTTTCAACATCTGAATAAGATAGAATACAAAATAACATTAAATGTCATATTACAAAACCAAAAGGAAAAATTCATAAAGTCTTAACTCAGACTCCCACTAGACCAAGGCTTCATCAAAATTTGCAACAACACACATGTTGGTCACATGGTTTTTAAAGACTCGTACAAGTAAGCCTTTGGTCAACATATGCGCCAGGAATGTAAATCAAACAAGTCTAAGACACAAAATGTCAAATTCAAGATTTGAAAAGATTTGGATCCAAAAAAAATTCAATTGTGAGATAATACAAGACATTGAATCCGATCGGGAAAAACAATGTTTCTCATCAACTGAGCAAAATTGGATCCCTAAGTTGGACTGAATCCAACAGATGCAACTAAATTACGTCAAATGCCTTTTCAGACCAAGGTTAGAATAAAGCCAATGAACATAATTAAATTTATGTCAAATGCTTCTCAAAGGCTAAAATTAGACTAAATCCAATATATATAACAAGATTGCGCCAAATGCCTATTGAAGGCCAAAATTGGACTAAATCCAATAATTGTAACAAAGTTACACTAAATGCCTCTAGCTCCCACTAGACCAAGATATTATCCAAAAGGTCCACGAAATTCTCAAACCAAAATTTATAGTAAGTCTTGTCAGCAGCACCATAATGGTCAAATACATCTGTTAGCCCATGATCCCTCAAAGCCAAGTAATAATTTGATTAACAGATACATGTTTAAGGACTCAAACCGGTCATCATGATTAGTCCCATCCAAAGTTTTCACCACGTAAAGTTGCTAAAAAATAAACAGAAGCTGATATGGCAATAACAAACGGGAGACATTAATTATGTCTTGAAAACATAATTATAATGCAAGATTTCCATCTCAGAATCAGCTTATGCAACTTTATAAAAAATGTGAAAATACATGTGTATCCAAATTTTAAAAATGAATGGATCAATACAAAATGCATCCATTGTCTCCATATCGATAGGATACAACAGACTCTGGAAACATTATAAACAAAACACAAAGCTGACAAGATATACAAATGAGCATGCATCACAAAATTGCACATTAACTATGTTCTACCGATAGGGTATATCCACAATTAACATACAAGTTATGAGATTGAACTATCTTCTCTCCCACAAACATAAATTTGATATCAAAACTTTATAGGGTCACTAATCTTGTAACCTTTGAGAGAAGCTTATAACATATCAAGTATCGCAACAATGATCAGAGGAATAAATAAAATGAAATTAATCAAATGCATGTTAGATATCTGATTCGTCAACCATATAATCTAATAAATGGTTTCATAAAAGTGATATATATTTGAAGTGCTGTAAGTGTCTTGTACGGAAGGACTAAACTTTTATTTTCAAAACTCGTCACGACGGTGACTTAAATTATAATCATGCAAAGAGAGTAATTGGTGTGTTTCGGATTTGATTATGCTAGCGATGTGGGACATCGACTAGAACAACGTCAGATGGCACTTGAGACCTCAGTTTTATAATCACCATGACGATGGTCATTGCCCTATCCTGGCAATAGGGTCAGAAAGGTTTTATATTGCTATGACGGTAGCTTGAGGCTCAGAGAGTGCATCTGGACGGGTATATGAGTTATATCCTGTTGAGGATACTTGTACATATTAATAAGGAGAAGAATTGTTGATCCTTCGGGAAAGATACAAAGAATCCTATTAATATGTGAGACTAAGGTAAGGAGACACGAGAGGAACCTATGGGTGAACCGTGAGCCTAACCTAGTAAAAGAGAAACCATCATGTGGAGTTGGTCCAGGGTGTGTCAGTGGCCATGCTTCGAGACGTCGTGTCGTGCCCGCCATGTGGCCTGGTTGGGTAATGGACGAGTGGGCTCAAGCTATTGCCCCGCAGCAAGGGGTCAGGACGTGCCATGTGGTGGCTATGCGTCAGTTGTTTGATAGATAGAAGTTGATTGTGTTTGATTAACAGAATTGTCACGAGGTGACATGTACCCAAGTGAATAAGTTAAGTATGTTTTGCCACGTGGTGGCTAGTAGCCCGAGTGCATGGGTTTGAAGTAGAAAAAACCACTTAGTGGCTAGTAGATACCCCAGGGTTGGGAAGATTAAGTAGATGTATGTTTAGCATCTGTGTGTATGTATAAATTGTATGTGGTTGCATATAACTGTTGATTGTGCAGCGTAGTGGTAATGTACATGACTACATCACCACACGTTTTGTTGATTCAAACGTGTTGAACGTGAGAGGACCGGTAGTTAAAAGCCGGCACTATGTGTTACATGTTACTTGATGATTGACGACGTGGAATAAACTGCTGCATGCTTATATCTGTTAAATGCATGTGAGTGTTTGGGTGAAATTTTTGTTATTGTGTGATCACCAAGAATGCATGCTAACTCACAGTAATTAGTTGTTTGTGCATGTGGTTGTGTACGATTCCCAGGCCCAGCGGTAAGGTACCCGCCTTCCGCCGGGATGGGAGAGTCCTCACTGAGTCGCGTGGTTAAGACTCACACCTCATTTTTACTACACAGAGACAGGTTAAGTACAGGTGAAAGAAGTCTCGGTGGAGCGAGGGTTGAGCAACATTCTCCAAGACCCACAACTTGTTCATGTGGGTGAATAAAGTGTAATTTGTAATTTAATTTACTTTATCATTGTATCATAAAGTAAAAGGGTAGACGTACCCAATTAGATTGTATTACTAAATCTAGAACTGTCAACTTCACACACCTTAAAGATCAGGATTTATTTTACTGCGTTACAGGGAAAATTTGCATTCAATATATCTATCTATATATATATATATATATATATATATATATATATATTTGTTGTATGTGAATAGGATAGGCAGCATCTTCGGATGTGTAACCAGTACACAGGTTATATATATTATGTGTGTTTTCCTATATCTATATCCTGAAGCGGCACTGGGCGTGGATTTGCTTGCCTAGGATAGGCCACCATTGCGGTGTAGCCATGGTATTATACTACATGTGGATGTATTTTCAATAATAGATATTCTGTCAATTAGGTGATCAGGCTTACAGGCATAGGGATATTCCCTGTGTCTGTGCCGGTCACGGTCCTCTAAACGGGGGTCGTGACAAAATGAATATCAAGTTTTCGAAACACTCAGAGGCAAAAACTGATTAAAAAAAAGAAAACTGAATATCAAGTTTTCAGAACACTAATCGGCGAAAATTGATTAAAAAAATGAATATCAAGTTTTCGAAAACACTAATCAGCTAAAACTGATTAAAAAAAGAAAAATGAATATCAAGTTTTCGAAACACTCATCTGCAAAAACTAATTAAAGAAAGAAAAATGAATATCAAGTCTTCGAAACACTCATCAGCGAAAACATACTAAAAAATGAAAAATGAATATCCAGTTTTCGAAACACTAATCGACGAAAACTTATTAAAAAAATAAAAATGAATATAAAGTTTTCGAAACCCTCATCGGCGAAAACGGATTAAAAAGGGAAAATGAATATCAAGTTTTCGAAACACTGATCGGTGAAAAATGATTAAAAAAAGAAAAATGAATATCAAGTTTTGGAAATACTCAACGGCGAAAACTGATTAAAAAAAGAAAAATGAATATCAAGTTTTCGAAACACTCATCTACGAAAACTGATTAAAAAAATTAAAATGAATATCAAGTTTTGGAAATACTCATCGGCGAAAACTGATTAAAAAAGGAAAAAAAATATCAAGTTTTCGAAACACTCATCGGCGAAAACAGATTAAAAAAACAGAAATGAATATCAAGTTTTCGAAACACTCATCGGTGAAAACTAATTAAATAAAGAAAAATGAATATCACGTTTTCTAAACACTTATCGGCGAAAACTGATTAAGAAAAAGAAAAAGAAATATCAAGTTTTCGAAACACTCATCGGTGAAAACTATATAAACAAAGAAAAATGAATATCACGTTTTCGAAACACTAATCGGCGAAAACTGATTAAGAAAAAGAAAAATGAATATCAAGTATTCGAAACACTCATCGGGAAAAACTATTTAAAAAAAAAAAGAAAAATCAATATTACGTTTTCGAAACACTCATCGGCGAACACTGATTAAAAAAAAGAAAAATGAATATCATGTTTTCAAAACACTCATCGACGAAAACATATTAAAAAAAAAAGAAAAATGAATTTTAAGTTTTCAGAACACTCATCGACGAAAACTGATTAAAAAAGGAAAATAAATATCAAGTTTTCGAAACAATCATCGGCGAAAACTTATTAAAAAAACAAAATTGAATATCAAGTTTTCCAAAACACTTATCGGTGAAAACTAATTAAATAAAGAAAAATGAATATAACGTTTTCGAAACACTAATCGGCGAAACTAATTAAGAAAAAGAAAAATGAATATCAAGTTTTCGAAACACTCTTCGGGGAAAACTATTTAAAAAAAAGAAAAATGAATATTACGTTTTCGAAACACTCATCGGCGAAAACTGATTAAAAAAAAAGAAAAATGTATATCAAGTTTCCGAAACACTAATCTACGAAAACTGATTAAAAAAAATAAAAATGAATATCAAGTTTTCGAAACACTCATCGGCGAAAACTGATTAGAAAAGGAAAATAAATATCAAGTTTTCGAAACACTCATCGGCGAAAACTAATTAAAAAAACAAAAATGAATATCATGTTTTCGAAACACTCATGGTGAAAATTAATTAAATAAAGAAAAATCAATATCACGTTTTCTAAACATTCATCGGTGAAAACTGATTAAGAAAAAGAAAAATGAATATCAAGTTTTCGAAACACTCATAGGTGAAAACTATATAAATAAAGAAAAATGAATATCACATTTTCAAAACATTAATCGGCGAAAACTGATTAAGAAAAAGAAAAATGAATATCAAGTTTTTGAAACACTCATCGGCGAAAACTGATTAAAAAAAAGAAAAACGAATATCAAGTTTTCAAAACACTTATCGACGAAAACTGATTAAAACAAAGAAAAATGAATATTAAGTTTTCAGAATACTCATCGGCGAAAACTAATTAAAAAAGAAAAATGAATATCAATTTTTCGAAACACTCATCGACGAAAACTATTTAAAAAAAAGAAGAATGAAAATATTACGTTTTCGAAACACTCAACGGCGAAAACTGATTAAAAAAATGAGAAATTACTATCAAGTTTTCAAAACACTCATCGATGAAAACTGATTAAAAAAAAGAAAAATAAATATCATGTTTTTGAAACACTTATCGGCGAAAACTGATTAAAAAAAAGAAAAATGTATATCAAGTGTTCAAAACACTCATCGGCGAAACCTGATTAAAAAAAGAAAAATGAATATCAAGTTTTTAGAACACTCATCGGCGAAAACTGATTAAAAAAAGAAAAATAATTATCAAGTTTTCGAAAACACTCATCGGCGAAAACTGATTAAAAAAAGAAAAATGAATATCGAGTTTTTGAAACACTTATCGGCAAAAATTAATTAAAAAAAGAAAAATAAATATCAAGTTTTCAAAACACTCATTAGTGAAATTTTATTAAAAAAAAGAAAAATTAATATCAAGGTTTTGAAACACTCATTGTCACGACCCCCGTTTAGAGGACCATGACCGGCACAGACACAGTGAATACCACCATGCCTGTAAGCCTTATCACCTAATTGACAGAATATCTATTATTGAAGATACATTCACATGCATTATAATACCATGGCTACACCGAAATGGTGGCTTATCCTAGGCAAGCAAATCCACGGCCAGTGCCGCTTCAGGATATACATATAAGAAAACGCACATAATATATAACCTGTGTACTGGCTACACATTCGAAGATGCTGCCTATCCTATTCACATGCAACAGATATATGTATATATATAATTTTGAAAACAAGTTTTCCCTGCATCGTAATCTAACGGATCCTGATCTTTAAGGTGTGTGAAGCTGACAGTTCTAGATTTAGTGATACAATATAATTGGGTACGTCTACCTTTTACTTTATGATACATGATAAAGTAAATTAAATTACAATTACAATTCATTCACCCACATGAACAAGTTGTGGGTCTTGGAAAGTTTTGTTCGTTCCTCGCTCCACCGAGACTTCTTCCACATGTACTTAACCTGTCTCTATGTAGTAAAAATGAGGTGTGAGTCTTAACCACGCGACTCAGTGAGGACTCTCCTATCCCCGGCGCAAGGTGGGTACCATAGCGCTGGGTTTGGGAGTCATACACAACCACATGCAAAAACAACTAGTTACTGTTGTTAGCATACATTCTTGGTGATCACACAACAACAGAAATTTCACCCAAACATTCACATGCATTTAATAACTGTAAACATGCAGCAGTTTATTCCAAGTCATCAATCAGCAAGTAAACATGTAACATATAGTGCCGGCTTTTACTTACCGCTCTTCTCACATTTCAGCATGTCTGAATCAAATAAGACGTGTGGTGACGTAATCCTGTACGTTACCACTACGCTGTACAATCAGCAATTATATTCAAATACAGACAATTTGTAGATACACACAGATGCTAAACATACATCTACTTAATCTCCCCAACTCTGGGGTATATTAGCCACTACGTGGCTTTCCCACTTCGAACCCATGCACTCGGGCTACTAGCCACCACGTGGCAAATATAATTAACTCATTCACTCGGATACTGGTCACCTCGTGACAATTCTGTTAATCAAACAATACTTAACCCATTCAGTTGGGTACTAGTCACCTCGTGACAATTCTATTAATCAAACACAATCAACTTCTATCTATCAAATAACTGATACGTATCCACCATGTGGAACGTCCTGACCCCTTGCTGCAGGGCAATAGCTTGAGCCCACTCGTCCATTACCCAACCAGGCCACAATGGCAGGCACGGCACGACGTCTCAAAGCCTAGCCACTAATACACCCTGGACCATCTCAACAGGATGATTTCTCTTCTGCAAGATCAGGCTCACGGTTCACCCGTAGGTTCCTCCCGTGTCTCCTTATCTTGGTCTCACATATTAATAGGATTCTTTGTATCTTTCCCGAAGGATGAACAATTCCTCTCCTTATTAATATGTACAAGTATCCTCAATAGGATGTAACTCATATACCCGTCCAGATGCACTCTCTGAGCCTCAAGCTATCGTCATAGCAATATAAATCCTTTCTGACCCTATTACCAGGATAGGGCAATGACCATCGTCATGGTGATTATAAAACTGAGGTCTCAAGTGCCATCTGACGTTGTTCTATTCGATGTCTCACATCGCTATCATAACCAAATCCGAAACCCACCAATAACTCCCTTTGCATGATTATAATTTAAGTCACCGTCGTGACGAGTTTTCAAAATAAAAGTTTAGTCCTTCTGTACAAGGACTCTTGCCACCGTCGTGGAAAAGATTTAATAAAATGCTCATCATGCTTTCGGAGTGTATGAGTTGGATTTGTAACACACCAATCATAGCAAACAATTACTCTCCACTTTCCACAACCTATTTTCTAGTTCCTTTATTCCTTTAACATTCTATAGCTCTAGCTAACACATACCAAACAAGCAGAGAATGTACATACTCATGTAATCCACATAGGCATACAACCTTAGGGGCAGAGATGAAAGAGCCCTCACCTTGGTCAACCTTCCATGCAATCCTCTCCTGTGACTTTAGTCTCTTCGGAGTTCCTGTTGCACTCTATTGCATGCCGTTGTTCCTATAAGAACAACATTTACTTCATTAAGGTTATTACTTAGTTTAACTTGTTATTTATCTCTCCATTACTCTCACATGCAGTCCATGGTTGCCACAGAGTCAAGCTCTTGGTCTTATTTGACTTCTCTACCCCAACTTATGCGTATCCTTCCTCGGACACTTGACTTACTCGAATATAACACTCTACTTGAGTGTTTCACATACTTGGATTTGAGTATTAGACCTCTATCTAATTTGTATTCACATCTAAGGAAGCTTATCTAACTTGATTGGAAGGAATCCTAATTTTAGGAAGGTCTAAGCATTTTGTTTCAACTTGTGTTCTTACTCGGGTTCTAAGAAATCTAGTTTCTAAACCTCAATACACCTCTAATTCATCCTACTTAAGGCTTCCTAATAATTATGAAGGAATAAAATTATCATTTTAGAATTTGGACTTCATTGTTCCGCAAGTTTCCATCCTTGAGAAACAAGAAGGTACCTAAAATAATTCTTGACGCTTGATAGCATATTTAAAATTTTTCTAGGGTGTTTAAGATTGAAAAGAAGAGGTTTGGAACTCTCAACATCACCCTTAAAATGTTTTTGGGCAAATCGAGCAGGGACCTGGCACGTTAACGTCAAGGTTCAACCTTAGTAACCTCGGGTCAGCTCTTCACGGGTCTTGTTCAGCTAATATTTCATCCATATAATTTTAATAATATCAATTCAAGCCTATTTACTCAAATCCAAGCTCAATACTAATTATCAACAATTTTTCCAATTTGAAAATCATTATAATTTCAACCCCAAATCCTTCCAAATTCGAATTTGGACAAATCCGAGAACAAAATCTCGATTCCTACCCCAACTAAGTGTTCAAGAACACTTTCTAGGTCTCAATCTACCCTCGAAATAACTCAATCGAAGGTGAATCAAAGAAAACCCTAAAAATGGAGAAATTGAGGGTTTATAATGAAATTGGGGTTACCAACCTTGATTCGATCGGAGGGAGGTGTGGAAGATGTTGTAACCGAGCTCCGGTGACTTTTCCCGGCGTCGGCTAGCTCTTCTCCGACGAGTTTCGGGTGGATTTCCGGTGAACCCCCTCTCTCTCTCTACCTCACGGCTCTTTCTCTCTCTCACTCGTCCGTTTCTTTCTCTTCCTATCTATCCTTTCTTCTTTCCTTTTCTTTTAGTCTTTCTCTCACCAACCTCCTCTTATTTCACCAACCTCCCCCACGGCACCCCACAATTAATAAAATAAGTGAATGAATCATAAAACTAAAAATAATCAATAACTAAATTAAATATAACAAAATGTATTTTGGTTGAATTTGCTACTTCCTTTTCATATTTCTAAACCCCACGCCCCAATAAAAAAAATACAATTGAATATAATTAAAATAAATAAATAAATAATTATAATAATTATATAATTAAATAATAAATAAATAAATATTATTAAAAATAAATTAATTAATAATTAAATAATTAATAACAAATTTATATTTTTAATTTTTGTCTCTTTCCCTATTTAATTCAAGTTTTCAATTTCTTAGGTTTTGAATTTAATTCTAAAAATTATTTTTCTACTTCTTTTCCTTCCCTTTTATTTTATTTTAAACTTTGAAAAATTTTCTCGGGTATTACAATCTTTGAAAAAAAATTTTCCTTTCCGGTTTCTTTTAACTTTCATACTTTTTCTATATTCATTTTTAAGGTTTTAATTCCTAGCCCCGACTTAAATCATTCTTTAATCCTCAAAATTTTCCGGGGTATTACACTCATCGACGAAAACTCATTAAAAAAAGAAAAATGAATATCAAGTTTTTGAAACATTCATCGGCAAAAAATGATTAAAAAAGAAAAATTATTATCAAGTTTTCGAAACACTCATCGATGAAAACTAATTAAATAAAGAAAAATGAATATCACGTTTTCGAAACACTCATCGGCGAAACTTTGCATTCTTGATGTTATGAACATTTCTATTGGATGTTTTAATTGTTGGATGTGCTGAGAGTTTGCTGGGTTAGAGATTTGAGTTTAGGGTTTGAGTTTGTTCATCATGTTCTTCTAAAAACAACAATCTTTGGTGGTATAAGACACAAGAAATTTGTGGAACATGTTTTTGTCAAAAACTGAGTTTTTGAATCTGACCTTGCTCTGTTTAAACGTGTTTTCTGAATTCGTTTCTTCATGGATTTGCATGATTCCAAATCCATATGAAATCTAACATCCCTAGCTTTCTAAATTGTATTTTTCCAAAATATTCCAACGGTTAGACCTTCTGGAAATTGCCTCGAAAGTCAGAGGTTCTGTTTTCTAAACTGATGTGGAATTTTTGTATCATTGGCTACTATTTTTAAATTACTGCTCTTAAATGGCTCAAATAATTTTTCTAATGAATTGATAATTAGAATATTTTATCTCTAAGATTGAATTAGAAAGAAAAATCAAATAATTTCGTTAAGTATGGAAGGCGATATGACCATTTCATTGAAGCTTGCCAAATGTTGCATGCTGTTTTGAATCTGATATTGCTCTGTCTAAATATGTTTTCTGAATTCGTTCCTTAATGGATTTGAGTGATTCCAAATCCATATGAAAGCTAACATCCTAAGCTTTCTAAGTTTTATTTTTACTAAAATGTCCAACGGTTTTTCTGGGAAGTTTCTCGAAAGTTAGCGATTCTGTTAAGTAAAGTGACCAAGGTGAGGGCTCTTTCATCTCTGCTCCTAGGGTTGTATGCTTATGTGGATTACATGAGTATGCATATTCTCTGCTTGTCTGGTATGTGTTAGCTAGAGGTATAGAATGCTAAAAGAATGAAAGAACTAGAAAATAGGTTGTGGAAAGTAGCTTGGATAGGAAGACATATGAGTAAAGTATAATTGTTTGTTATGATTGGTGTGTTACAAATCCAACTCATACACTCCGGAGGCATGATGAGTATTTTATTAAATCTTTTACACGACGGTGGCAAGAGTCCTTGTACGGAAGGGCTAAACTTTATTTTGAAAACTCGTCACGACGGTGACTTAAATTAAAATCATGCAAAAGGAGTTATTGGTGGGTTTCGGATTTGGTTATGCTAGCGATGTGAGACATCGACTAGAACAACGTCAGATGGCTCTTGAGACCTCAGTTTTATAATCACCATGATGATGGTCATTGCCCTATCCTGGCAATAGAGTCAGAAAGGATTTATATTGCTATGACGATAGCTTGAGGCTCAGAGAGTGCATCTGGACGGGTATATGAGTTATATCCTGTTGAGAATACTTGTACATATTAATAAGGAGAAGAATTGTTGATCCTTCGGGAAAGATACAAAGAATCCTATTAATATGTAAGACTAAGGTGAGGAGACACGTGAGGAACCTACGGGTGAACCGTGAGCCTAGCCTAGTAAAAGAGAAATCATCCTGTGGAGTTGGTCCAGGGTGTGTCAATGGCCAAGGTTCGAGATGTCGTGTCGTGCCCGCCATGTGGCCTGGTTGGGTAATGGACGAGTAGGCTCAAGCTATTGCCCCGCAGCAAGGGGTCAGGATGTGCCACGTGGTGGCTACGTATCAGTTGTTTGATAGATAGAAGTTGATTGTGTTTGATTAATAGAATTGTCACAAGGTGACTAGTACCCAAGTGAAAGGGTTAAGTATTGTTTGATTAACAGAATTGTCACGAGGTGACCAGTACCCAAATGAATGGGTTAAGTATGCTTTGCCACGTGGTGGCCAGCAAACTGAGTGCACGTGTTCGAGGTAGAAAAGCCATGTAGTGGCTAGTAAATACCCCAGAGTGGGGGAAGTTAAGTAGATGTATGTTATAGTATCTGCGTGTACTTATAGAATTGTCTGTGTTTGCATATTATTGCTGATTGTGCAGCGAAGTGGTGACGTACAGGATTACGTCATCACAACATCTTGTTTGATTCAGATATGCTGAACGTGAGAAGACCGGTAAGTAAAAGCCGGCACTATATGTTACGTGTTTAATTGTTGATTGATGACGTGGATTAAACTGCTGCATGTTTACAGTTATTAAATGCATGTGTGTGTTTGGGTGAAATTTCGGTAGTTGTGTGATTACCAAGAATGTATGCTAACAACAGTAACTAGTTGTTTTTGCATGTGGTTGTGTATGACTCCCAAACCCAGCGCTATGGTACCCACCTTGCGCCGGGGATGGGAAAGTCCTCATTGAGTCGCGTGGTCAAGACTCACACCTCATTTTTACTACACAGAGACAGGTTAAGTACAGGTGGAAGAAGTCTCGGTGGAACGAGGGTTGAGCAACACTTTTCCAAGACCCACAACTTGTTGATGTGGGTGAATAAAGTGTAATTGTAATTTAATTTACTTTATTATTGTATCATAAAGTAAAGGGTAGATGTACCCAATTATATTGTATCACTAAATCTAGAACTGTCAGCTTCACACACCTTAAAGATCAGGATCCGTTAGATTACGATGCAAGGAAAACTTGGTTCCAAAAATATATATATACATATATCTGTTGCATGTGAATAGGATAGGCATCGTCTTCGGATGTGTAGCTAGTACACAGGTTATATATTATGTGTGTTTTCCTTTATCTATATCCTGAAGCGGCACTGGCCGTGGATTTGCTTGCCTAGGATAGGCTACCATTTCGGTGTAGCCATGGTATTATACTGCATGTGGATGTATTTTCAATAATAGATATTCTGTCAGTTAGGTGATAAGGCTTACAGGCAGAGGGATATTCCCTGTGTCTGTGCCGGTCACGGTCCTCTAAACGGGGGTCGTGACAAACTTGGTATCAGAGCCTGGTTGTTCTTTGAGGGTGTGAAGCTAACTAGTAGTCTCGAGTATCAGTTGGGCTAGCCATTACGAATCCGGACGTAACGATGGTTCCGACGGGCACTTGTGAGCTTGCTCAGGACGTTGAGTCATAAATTCTTTCGAGTCATCACTTTAGGCATAGAATTTGTATGTGAAATTCTATGCAAAGCATATAACCTGTACAGTACACAAGTGCCGATGAGCACTAAGGCGTAAGGTGGGGTGGCATAGAGCCCGGGAACCTTAGGACGCCATAATAGGGAAATGAGACATCCATGGAGGATCCTACCTAGACACAGACACATTTGGTTGAATTGTAGGCAGGAATGCGCTACAATGTGTGGTTGTTTCGCAGGTATTAAATGAGACGATGCGTATGCTCTGTTAGCGGCGCGTTGTGTGCTATGGTATAGGCACAAGTTGTTTGATTATAGTATGGAATGCAAGTAGAATAGAATTATGCAGTGTATGGTAGTTCAGGCTAGGGATAATGTGTAAAGTGAAAGAAAAGACACGCTTGGCGTGTAGAAAAGAAAGTAAGCCCATGGGGCGAGTGAAATGGAAAGTTTACAGACAAGAATAAACAAGGTCATGAGGCATGAGACCAACAGAAAGATGACCAAGTGAATGGGTCACGACTGTGCGGTATGCTATGGCTGAAGGAAATGAGTGATCCTTCCCAGAAAGTAAACAGAAAAGAGGTGGTGTATGCCACAGTATAGAGGTAGAAGTCTACGGACTAGAAAATTAGGATACGATATATGGAAGGGCAAAATGGCCGAACAATATGCCGTAGAGATAGGTGTTAAGAAGCAGGGACATATGTAAACGTGTAGAGCGTGACCATATGCCGACCAGGAAACAGAGTAAATGGTAAGGCACAGGGAAGGAGCTTAGTCCAACCCCGTGCTCGATCCATGAACTGCTAGTTCCTTAACAAACAAGGGGGAGAAGAAGGGATTAAGCCCAACCAAACTCTCTTGGGTTGCTTAAGGAAGAGTATAAAGAATAGGATATTGATCACATGAGAAATTTTTTGTAAAAAATCTTTTTGGTCTTTCCGGATTAGAGATTCTGAAAGACCCTCAAAAATTTTTTTTTTTTAAAAATACTAGGGTAACCATTGGAAGACAAATTTTCATGAAAACTCTTTCTCAATTGTGTCATTCCAATTGGTTAAACCCTAATCATTTACGAAAACCTTAGGCGTCGTTTTCTAAGAAATAAACTTGAATTAATATTTTTTTAAAAAAAAGCCCAGGGTGCCTAAGAAAACTAACTCATGTGACCAATACCCTACCAAACAATAGTCCTTTTACAGGTAAGCTGTATAAGGGTGATAGAAGTAGTTGAGAGTCACTCGCTTAAAGTGATTAAAGTTAAGTAGACATCGAAGAGAACTAGAGAGTGCTAAAGTGCCAAGGGAGTATACCGGTAAACCTAAGGGTTACCAATTAAGGGGTCATAGGGTGATAATGGACCCGAAAGTATTAGACCGAAGCAGGCCTAGAAGTGGGAATGGGCGCAGACCTTCGGGTACCGTCCAGAGATAAGAAAAATGAGTGCTATAGCGGTAGATAGCTCTCGAACGAAACAACGTAAGAGATAAACTCCAAGGGGACTCGTGGAGGCCCGAGGGGAGAGAAAGTAGACAGGGATAAGTAGTCCCAAAAGGGGGGAAGAGCGAAAGCCTATGGGACCCCATAGGATAAGAGTCAAGTAGGAGGTGGAGAACCAACTACTACCGTAAGTGTATGTATAGTACACATATTGTAGTGGACATAGCTAGGTAAGTTAATTCCACAGGTTAGTGAACCGTAAATCCGTTAGTCTGAAGCTTGTGTATGGGTGGAGACTGAGTGGACAAACCAAACGTATCAATGGCCATGTGGGTGCCATAAAGGGAAAAAATTAACCGTAAGGACGATTAATCGAGAAGGAGAATTTAGTGAGTAACAAGTATTGAGAAATACCCGAAGAAAGAGTACCACGTAGGTACGAAATGAGAAGAAGAGAGTGAATACAAGAATGGAGTCGGGTAAACATCGGGGGATGCGAGCCAAATGATAAAACAGGTATGCTACCGTTGGGGGCGATTGGAACCCAACGGGTAACACACTTGCAAGAGGCGGTATATGTTCGTGAACATATGCCACACCATAAGAAAGGAAAGAGTCAAACCGTGGGAGCGGATCCCGTTTGGTCAAAGGGAGTAGGGCATGCCCGGAAAGATTCATGCTGGAGATGACGGATCAAATATTCCAAGTAGGAATACAGGATCTAACTGAGTTGAGGATTCCGAGTGGGCCAAGTTGGGGTAAAAGCCAACAGAAACCTAATGAGTAGAGTTAGCATAGGATGTGCAACTCTAACTGGACTAACCTAAGGATGGTAGAGATCCACAGTCATAGTCGTGTTAAGCAAGGTCTTCGGATATGAAGACCGAACCGAGCCTGAGGCAGAGTAATGAGTATGATGGTAAGGAGGAGACTGATGAGTTTCCATTATAAACAGAAATGACTACAAGTAGTAGTCAGAGAAGAGTCTGAGTCAGTCAGACATAGGATGTCGACAAGGAGTAACCTGAAGTGGTTATGGAAACCACTAAGGATAAGTGTAGGAGTTCGGAAAAGAAAGGGAAACACGAGTTATAAATGTAAGATCCTTTACCGTTTGGTGGAGAAACGGTAAGTGTAATACATAGTTGTGCTAGTGTCATGGCATGTAGCTTCGTTAGGACACGAGTAAGGTAAACCGAGTCGGTAGTGACTGTAACAACCTCGGAAGGGTTGGGTACACTGATGACAAAAAAAAGTATAAACACCTACGTAGGGTGTATGCCGTGTAAACAGTAAGTCTAGATGTAGAGTAGAGGGTGTAGTAAAATGTAAACGGACATTTTTGGAGAAGTCGTTTACAAAGAATATATCGAGGGAATACCAGCAGAAGGGTAGCTGCTTGGTGGTAGAGGACACTTAGGTACGAGGACTCCGATGCAGGGGAGTACTTAAGTCAGTTAGAGTATATAGAAATAGAACCTAATGTGCTGTGCAAATAGCTAGTGTCTTGGCGTGTTCCAAGACGGATATAAGAGGTCACTACGAAGGTAGCTAGTCGGACAAGTAGATTGAGTCAAGGTAAGTCTCACTAGAGAAGACAATAGTTAACTCCTCGGAGGACTAAATTGGAGCATGGCATGTGGTACGTGCCAGACACTCCATTGCGAAATTAGTAGCACAAAGTGAATTGAAACTAGGAAAGTTAGGTATCCTCGGGGAAGGATACGACGACAGATGGAGTCTGTTGGTTAACACCTCGCGGAGGGGTGGTTTACTACGAAACTAGGAATACAAACGATCACAGAAAGAAGATGTAGAGACCAGATAGAGACCTTGAGTCTCTAGGAAATAAAGATGAACCGTAGGGTAAGACGGTAAAACTTCCACGTTCAGAGGAACCATAGATGAAATTGAGCCAAGGGAGGGCAACAAGCCAACAACCCCACGAAGGAGATGAAATTCGGGGACCGAATTTCTTAAGGGGGGAAGAATGTAATACCCTGGAAAATTTTGAGGATTTAAGAATGATTTATTTAAAAACAAATTTTTTTTTGAGGATTAAAGAAGGATTTATTCCGGGGCTAGGAATTTAAAACTTTTAAATATATATATATATATATAGAAAAAAAAAGTATGAAAGTTAAAAAGGAACCGGGGACTAAAACGAAGGAAAACGTAGAGTTGGAGGATGGAGGGACTAAAGTGAAGAGAAAACTTGTTTCTCCCCACTTACACCCCTTCCACGCCACTCACACACACAATCAGAAAAGAAAAAGAAAGGAAAGGAGAGAGTGGGGGAGCTAGGGCTTGGATGAGGGAGCAAATCCGGCGAGAATATCGCAGGAATCCGGCGAGCCGGAGCAAGGATTAGGAAGCCGCCACCAACCTTCTCTTCATCTTGTTTTACTCTCTTGAGGTAGGTTTAGTAATCTCCTCCATGTATAATTTTTCTCATCCTCGCCATTTCTTGAATTTATGAACAATGAAGGCTCAAACTTTGCATTCTTGATGTTATGAACATTTCTATTGGATGTTTTAATTGTTGGATGTGCTGAGATTTTGCTGGGTTAGAGATTTGAGTTTAGGGTTTGAGTTTGTTCATCATGTTCTTCTAAAAACAACAATCTTTGGTGGTATAAGACACAAGAAATTCGTGGAACATGTTTTTGTCAAAAACTGAGTTTTTGAATCTTACCTTGCTCTGTTTAAACGTCTTTTCTGAATTTATTTCTACATGGATTTGCATGATTCCAAATCCATATGAAATCTAACATCCTAAGCTTTCTAAATTGTATTTTTCCAAAATATTCCAACGGTTAGATCTTCTGAAAATTGCCTCGAAAGTCAGAGGTTCTGTTTTCTAAACTGATGTGGAATTTTTGTATGATTGGCTACTGTTTTTAAATTACTGCTCTTAAATGGCTCAAATAATTTTTCTAATGAATTGGTAATTAGAATTTTTTATCTCTAAGCTTGAATTAGAAAGAAGAATCAAATAATTTCGTTAAGTATGGAAGGAGATATGACCATTTCATTGAAGCTTGCCAAATGTTGCATGCTGTTATGAATATGATATTGCTCTGTCTAAATGTGTTTTCTGAATTCGTTACTTAATGGATTTGAGTGATTCTAAATCCATATGAAAGCTAACATCCTAAGCTTTCTACGTTTTATTTTTACTAAAAAGTCTAACGGTTAGATTTTCTGGGATGTTTCTCGAAAGTTAGCGGTTCTGTTTTACACACTACCAAGTTTCTAGTTTTTGAAAAGTTGTTATTTCTTCCTTAATTTGAATGGTTCCTTTTCCTTCAACTAAAATGAGTTTAACCAACTTTTAAGTGTCATTTCAAAGATCAAACAAAATCCTAGATAAGAAAAATTGTTGGTTTGCTTGGGTTCCAAATGAATTGCTTACACTTTTTAAATGAAATGAGAGATTGCCCAATGGTTGGATTTTTTTTTATGTGTGGACCCATGGTGAAAATGAGAAGTTTCCATATTTGGCAAAATCCTTCATTGAAGGAGCTTGGAGAGTGAGCAAGTGGCAAGACTTGTTTACTTAAGCATAAATTGTTTTTAACTTAAAAAGAACTCTAAATGATGGCCTTAGCTTAATAAGGGGTTTTGGGTTAGCCTTAAATGTAGTTTTAAGTTGCTATGTAATTATGAATTTAGAATATGGTGGAAAGGATTATATGTGATAGGACTTATGTGGTGAAATAGAAGTTGATGTATGAAAATTGATATGAATTGAATTGGTTGTATGTGATAGGATTCAAGTACTTCCTTGGAGACAAGAGTGCTCAAAGGGAATGTTAAGTAAAGTGACCAAGGTGAGGGCTCTTTCATCTCTGCTCCTAGGGTTGTATGCTTATGTGGATTACATGAGTATGCATATTCTCTGCTTGTCTGGTATGTGTTAGCTAGAGGTATAGAATGCTAAAAGAATGAAAGAACTAGAAAATAGGTTGTGGAAAGTAGCTTGGATAGGAAGACATAGGAGTAGAGTATAATTGTTTGTTATGATTGGTGCGTTACAAATCCAACTCATACACTCCGGAGGCATGATGAGCATTTTATTAAATCTTTTCCACGACGGTGGCAAGAGTCCTTGTACGGAAGGGCTAAACTTTATTTTGAAAACTCGTCACGACGGTGACTTAAATTAAAATCATGCAAAGGGAGTTATTGGTGGGTTTTGGATTTGGTTATGCTAGCAATGTGAGACATCAACTAGAACAACGTCAGATGGCTCTTGAGACCTCAATTTTATAATCACCATGACGATGGTCATTGCCCTATCCTGGCAATAGAGTCAGAAAGGATTTATATTGCTATGATGATAGCTTGAGGCTCAGAGAGTGCATCAGGATGGGTATATGAGTTATATCCTGTTGAGAATACTTGTACATATTAATAAGGAGAAGAATTGTTGATCCTTCGGGAAAGATACAAAGAATCCTATTAATATGTAAGACTAAGGTGAGGAGACACGGGAGGAACCTACGGGTGAACCGTGAGCCTAGCCTAGTAAAAGAGAAATCATCCTGTGGAGTTGGTCCAGGGTGTGTCAGTGGCCATGCTTCGAGATGTCGTGTCATGCCCGCCATGTGGCCTGGTTGGGTAATGGACGAGTGGGCTCAAGCTATTACCCCGCAGCAAGGGGTCAGGACGTGCCACGTGGTGGCTACGTATCAGTTGTTTGATAGATAGAAGTTGATTGTGTTTGATTAATAGAATTGTCACAAGGTGACTAGTACCCAAGTGAAGGGGTTAAGTATTGTTTGATTAACAGAATTGTCACGAGGTGACCAATACCCAATTGAATGGGTTAAGTATGCTTTGCCACGTGGTGGCCAGCAAACCGAGTGCACGGGTTCGAGGTAGAAAAGCCAAGTAGTGGCTAGTAAATAACCCAGAGTGGGGGAAGTTAAGTAGATGTATGTTATAGTATCTGCGTGTACTTAAAGAATTGTCTGTGTTTGCATATTATTGCTGATTGTGCAGTGGAGTGGTGACGTACAGGATTACGTCATCACAACATCTTGTTTGATTCAGATATGCTGAACGTGAGAAGACCGGTAAGTAAAAGCCGGCACTATATGTTACGTGTTTAATTGTTGATTGATGACGTGGAATAAACTGCTGCATGTTTACAGTTATTAAATGCATGTGAGTGTTTTGGTGAAATTTCGGTTGTTGTGTGATCACCAAGAATGTATGCTAACAACAGTAATTAGTTGTTTTTGCATGTGGTTGTGTAAGACTCCCAAACACAGCGCTATGGTACCCACCTTGTGCCGGGTATGGGAGAGTCCTCACTGAGTCGCGTGGTCAAGACTCACACCTCATTTTTACTACACAGAGACAGGTTAAGTACAGGTGGAAGAAGTCTCGGTGGAACGAGGGTTGAGCAACACTTTTCCAAGACCCACAACTTGTTGATGTGGGTGAATAAAGTGTAATTGTAATTTAATTTACTTTATTATTGTATCATAAAGTAAAGGGTAGACGTACCCAATTATATTGTATCACTAAATCTAGAACTGTCAGCTTCACACACCTTAAAGATCAGGATCCGTTAGATTACGATGCAGGGAAAACTTGTTTCCAAAAATATATATATACATATATCTATTGCATGCGAAAAGGATAGGAAGCATCTTCGGATGTGTAGCCAGTACAAAGGTTATATATTATGTGTGTTTTCCTATATTTATATTCTGAAGCGGCACTGGCCGTGGATTTGCTTGCCTAGGATAGGCCACCATTTCGGTGTAGCCATGGTATTATACTGCATGTGGATGTATTTTCAATCATAGATATTCTGTCAATTAGGTGATAAGGCTTACAAGCATAGGGATATTTCCTGTGTCTGTCCCGGTCCCGGTCCTCTAAACGGGGGTCGTGACAATCACGTTTTCGAAACACTCATCGGCGAAAACTGATTAAAAAAATAAATATGAATATCAAGTTTTCGAAACACTCATTAGCGAAATCTAATTAAAAGAAGAAAAATGAATATCAAGTTTTCGAAACACTCATCGGTGAAAACTGATTAAAAATAGAAAAATGAAGGTCAAAACCCCAAATTGGTCCTTTATGTTTGCACGAAGTTTCATATTGGTCCTTTATGTTTCAAAAAGTCCAAATTGGTCCTTTATGTTTGCAAGAAGTTCCAAATTGGTCCTTCCGTCCAAGTTCGTTTATTTTCTAAGTTAAATGCTGACGTGGCATGCTGACATGGACACACCATCTCTCCTACGTGACAACTGAAGCTGACGTGGCATGCCACGTCATCGCCACGTCATCATCCAACGTCATAAGCGATGACGTGGTGCTGACGTGGCATGACATGTCAACACGCCACGTCAGCAATTAACTTAGAAAGTTGACGGAAGGACCAATTTGGAACTTCTTGCAAACATAAAGGACCAATTTAGACTTTTTGAAACATAAAGGACCAATATGAAACTTCGTGCAAACAAAAAGGACCAATTTGGGGTTTTGACCAAAAATGAATATCAAGTTTTCGAAACACTCATCGGCGAAAATTGATTTAAAAAAAGAAAAATGAATATCAAGTTTTCGAAACACTCATCGGCGAAAACTGATTAAAAAAAGAAATATGAATATCAAGTTTTCGAAACACTCATCAGCGAAAACTGATTAAAAAAAGAAATATGAATATCAAGTTTTCGAAACACTCATTAGCGAAATCTGATTAAAAGAAGAAAAATGAATATCAAGTTTTCGAAACACTCCTCGGCGAAAACAGATTAAAAAAAGAAAAATGAATATCAAGTTTTCGTAACACTCAGCGGCGAAAACTGATTAAAAAAAGAAAAATGAATATCAAGTTTTCGACACACTCATTAGCGAAAACTTACTAAAAAAGAAAAATCAATATCAGGTTTTCGAAACACTCATTAGCAAAAACTTACTAAAAAAAGAAAAATGAATATCAAGTTTTTGAAACTGTAATACCCTGGAAAATTTTGAGGATTAAAGAATGATTTATTTCGGGGCTAGGAATTAAAACCTTAGAAAAAAGAATATAGAAAATGTATGAAAGTTAAAAGAAACCGGAAAGGAATTTTTTTCAAAGATTGTAATACCCGAGTGGTATTTTTGGAATCAAGTCAAATATATAGTAAGACTTAGAATGGTCATCATTTGGAGTTAGATTGTAAGAAAAAAAACACAAATAAATAATATATAAACAAGTAAATAAAAAAAAAATGTATATATATATATATATATAGATAAATAATCTTAATTAAGAAATAATGCAATAATATGAAGTTGATAGATTTTTGAGGTTGAGGTTAGACATTTTGACTAAATAAAATAAAAATATTTTTTTGGAATGAAATAAGATTTTTGGGTTATTATTAAGATTTTAATTACTTTAGATTTGAGAACTTAAGAAATTAAAATAAATAATAAATTCAAATAGAAAAATATAAATTGGGTTAAATATGAATCATATGAATTATTTTGAGCTTATAGTTTAAATTTGAGAATTTTTCAAAAATAAAAGTTGTACTGGGTAGAAAATTCTTATCTGTTCGGGACTTAGTGACAGATATTTTTAATAGGTCTATGATTACCCAAAATTTTCTAAATTTTCCTATTCTTACCCAACAATAAATCTAGATGAGAAAATCCAATCAAAATTCTATTTTACCATATCCCAAAACAAAGTCAAATATCCAAATTTTCTTTAAACTCAAATTGCAATTTAAGAACAAGTCATACCACGCCTCCTCTTCCTATCTTTTTTCTTCTTCCTATCTTCTTCTCCATTCCTCATTCACTCTAGGGCATCGAGAACAAATTGAAGGATCCACTCACTTCCATCAAATTTCTTGCTTCCTCCCATCAATTCCATGCGTCATCAAGCTCCCTCCACCATTGTTAAGCATTAACAAGTTTCGGCAACCTCCATGGATTTCCAAATTCGGACTTCCCCAAAGGTAAGCATCAAAATCTTGTTTTCACCTCTTAAATCATAGGTTTCTTGATGGGAATGAGTTACCTATCAATAATATATCACCTTAGGATCATTTTTCAACATAGAGATCACCCAAATATTGAGTTCTATGGAGATTTCTACCCTAGGGTTTCTAACCTATGAATTTTGGCAAAATTTATGGAATTTATAAATTTTCTTAAACTTGATGGCATGTATGGACTTCAAATGAATTATTTAGGTATTCTAAATGATTTGTATGAATGCCCAATAATTGGAATAATGATATGTGAACATTTGGTGAAAATGAGAACTTTTCATATTTGGCAAATTCTCCATTGATGGAGGTTGGAGAGTGAACAAGTTTGTAAACTTGTTTATTTATGCATTAATTGAGTTGAACTAAAAGAGAACACCAAATGATGACCATAGGCCAAGTAAATGAACTTAGGGGTTGGATAAAATGTAAGAAGTCATAAGAAAAGAAACTAGGAAATTGTATGAAATTTGATATCGATTGAATTGATTGTATGTGATAGGGTTCAAGTACTTCCTTGGAGACCAGAGTGCTCAAAGGGAATGCTAATTGAAGCGGCCGAAGTGAGGGCTCTTTCATCTCTTCTCCTAGGGTTGTATGCCTATGTGGATTACATGAGTATGTATATTCTCTGCTTGTCTGGTATGTGTTAGCTAGAGATATAGAATGCTAAAAGAATGAAAGAATTAGAAAATAGGTTGTGGAAAGTAGCTTGGATAGGAAGACATAGGAGTAGAGAATAATTGTTTGCTATGATTGGTGTGTTACAAATCCAACTCATACACTCCGGAGGCATGATGAGTAATTTATTAAATCTTTTCCACGACGGTGGCAAGAGTCCTTGTACGGAAGGACTAAGCTTTTATTTTGAAAACTCGTCACGACGGTGACTTAAATTATAATCATGCAAAGGGAGTTATTTGTGGGTTTCGGATTTGATTATGCTAGCGATGTGATATAGCGACTAGAACAACGTCATATAACACTTGAGACCTCAGTTTTATAATCACCAAGACGATGGTCATTGCCCTATCCTGGAAATAGGGTCAGAAAGGATTTATATTGCTATGACGATAGCTTGAGGTTCAAAGAGTGCATCTGGACGGGTATATGAGTTATATTCTATTGAGGATACTTGTACATATTAATAAGGAGAAGAATTGTTGATCCTTCGGAAAAGATACAAAGAATCCTATTAATATGTGAGACTAAGGTAAGGAGACACGGAAGGAACCTACGGGTGAACCGTGAGCCTAACCTAGAAAAGAGAAATCATCCTGTGGAATATCTGTTGGGTGAAATATCTGTTGTTGTGTGGTCGCCAAGAATGTATGCTAATTAATAGTAACTAGTTGTTCTTGCATGTGGTTGTGTATGACTGAGTCACGTGGTTAAGACTCACACCTCATTTTTACTACATAGAGACAGGTTAAGTACAGGTGGAAGAAGTCTCGGTGGAACGAGGGTTGAGCAACACCTTCCAAGATCCACAACTTGTTCATGTGGGTGAATAAAGTGTAATTGGAAATTAATTTACTTTATTGTTGTATCATAAAGTAAAAGGTAGACGTACACAATTAGATTGTATTACTAAATCTAGAACTGTCAGCTTCACACACCTTAAAGATCAGGATTTATTTTCCTGCGATACAGAGAAAATTTGTTTAAAAAATATATATATATATATAAATATATCTGTTGCATATGAATAGGATAGGCAGTATCTTCGGATGTGTAGCCAGTACACAGGTTATATATATTATGTGTGTTTTCCTATATCTATATCTTGAAGCGGCACTGGCCGTGAATTTGCTTGCGTAGGATAGGCCACCATTTCGGTGTAGCCATGATATTATAATGCATGTGAATGTATTTTCAATAATAGATATTCTGTCAATTAGGTGACAAGGCTTACAGGCATAAGGGTATTTCCTGTGTCTGTGCCGCTCACGGATCTCTAAACGGGGGTTGTGACAACACTCATCGACCAAAACTAATTAAAAAAGAAAAATGAATATCAAGTTTTCGAAACACTCATCGGTGAAAACTGATTAAAAAAAAGAAAAAGGAATATCAAGTTTTCGAAACACTAATCGGCGAAAACTAATTAAAAAAAAAGAAAAACGAATATCAAGTTTTTAGAACACTCATCGGCGAGAACAAATTAAAAAAACAAAAATTAATATTAAGTTTTCGAAATACTCATCGGCGAAAACTGATTTAAAAAAAGAAAACTGAATACCAAGTTTTCGAAACAATCATCGGTGAAATCTAATTAAATAAAGAAAAATGAATATCACATTTTAGAAACACTAATCGACGAAAACAGATTAAGAAAAAGAAAAACGAATCTCAAGTTCCTGAAACACTCATCGGCGAAAACTATTTAAAAATAAAAGAAAAATGAATATTACATTTTCGAAACACTCATCGGCGAAAACTAAGTTAAAAATGAAAAATGACTATCAAGTTTTCAAAATACTCATCGGCGAAAACTGATTATAAAAAGGAAAAGGAATATCAAGTTTTCGAAACACTCATCGGCGAAAACTGATTAAAAAAAGAAAAATGAATATCAAGTATTCGAAACACTCATTAGCAAAAACTTACTAAAAAAAGAAAAATGAATATCAAGTTTTCGAAACACTCATCGGCGAAAACTAATTAAAAAAGGGAAATGAATATCACGTTTTCGACACACTGATCGGCGAAAACTGATTAAGAAAAAGAAAAATAAATATCAAGTTTTTGAAACACTCATCGGCGAAAACTATTTAAAAAAAGAAAAAGAAAAATGAATATTACGTTTTCGAACACTCATCGGCGAAAACTGATAAAAAAATGAAAAATGACTATCAAGTTTTCGAAACACTCATTGGCGAAAACTGATTAAAAAAAATAAAAAAGAATATAAAATTTTCGAAAAACTCATCGGCGAAAACTAATTAAAAAAAGAAAAATGAATATCAAGTTTTCGAAACCCTAATCGGTGAAAACTGATTAAAAAAAGAAAAATGAATATCAAGTTTTCGAAACACTAATCGGCGAAAACTGATTAAAAAAAGAAAAATGAATATCAAGTTTTCGAAACACTAATCGGCGAAAAATGATTAAAAAAAATGAATATCAAGTTTTTGAAACACTCATAGGTGAAAACTAATTAAATAAAGAAAAATGAATATCACATTTTCGGAATAGTCATCAACGAAACTTGATTAAAAAAAAGAAAAATAAATATCAAGTTTTCGAAACACTCATCGGCAAAAACTGATTAAAAAAAAGAAAAATTAATATCAAGTTTTCAGAACACTAATCGGTAAAAACTGATTAAAAAAAGAAAAATGAATATCAAATTTTCGAAACACTCATCGGCAAAAGTAGATTAAAAAAAGAAAAATGAATATCAAGTTTTCGAAACATTCATCGACGAAAACTTATTAAAAAAAATAAAAATGAATATAAAGTTTTTGAAACACTCATCACCGAAAACTGGTTAAAAAACGAAAATGAATATCAAGTTTTCAAAAGACTCAACGCTGAAAACTAATTAAAAAAAGAAAAATAAATATCAGTTTTCAAAACACTAATCGGCGAAAACTGATTAAAAAAAGAAAAATGAATATCAAGTTTTCAGAACACTCATGCGCGAAAACTGATTAAAAAAGAAAAATGAATATCAAGTTTTCAGAACATTAATCGGCGAAAACTTATTAAAAAAAGAAAAATGAATATCAAGTTTTCGAAAACACTCATCGGCGAAAACTAATTAAAAAAAATGAATATCACATTTTCGAAACACTTATCGGTAAAAAATGATTGAAAAAATAAAAATGAATATCAAGTTTTCAAAACACTCATCAACGAAAACATACTAAAAAAAAGAAAAATGAATATCAAGTTTTCGAAACATTCATCTACGAAAACTGATTAAAAAACTAAAAATGAATATAAAGTTTTCGAAACACTCATCGGCGAAACTGATTAAAAAAAGGAAAATGAATATCAAGTTTTCGAAACACTCATCGGTGAAAACTGATTAAAAAAAGAAAAATAAATATCAAGTTTTCGAAACACTTATTAGCGAAAACTTACTAAAAAAAGAAAAATGAATATCAAGTATTCCAAACACTTATCGGCGAAAACTGATTAAAAAACGAAAAATTACTATGAAGTTTTCGAAACACTCATCGGCGAAAATAGATTAAAAAAGAAAAATAAATATCAAGTTTTCAAAACACTAATTGGCGAAAACTGATTAAAAAAAGAAAAATGAATATCAAGTGTTCATAACACACTTATCGGCGAAAACTGATTAAAAAAAGAAAAATGAATATCAAGTTTTTAGAACACTAATCGGCGAAAACTTATTAAAAAAAGAAAAATAAATATCAAGTTTTCGAAAACACTCATCGACGAAAACTGATTAAAAAAAGAAAAATGAATATTACGTTTTCGAAACACTCATCGGCAAAAACTTATTAAAACAATAAAAATGAATATCAAGTTTTCAAAACACTCATCTGCGAAAACTGATTAAAAATAGAAAAAGAAAATCAAGTTTTCGAAACACTCATCGGCGAAAATTGATTAAAAAAAGTAAAATGAATATCAAGTTTTCGAAACACTCATCGGCGAAAACTGATTAAAAAAACAAAAATGAATATCAAGTTTTCGAAACACTCATAGACGAAAACTGATTAAAAAAATTAAAATGAATATCAAGTTTTCGAAACACTCATCCGCGAAAATTGATTAAAAAAATGAATATCAAGTTTTCGAAACACTCATAGGTGAAAACTAATTAAATAAAGAAAAATGAATATCCCATTTTCGGAACAGTCATCGGCGAAAACTGATTAAGAAAAAGAAAAATGAATATCAAGTTTTTGAAACACTCATCGGCGAAAACTATTTAAAAAAAAAAAGAAAAATAAATATTACGTTTTCAAAACTCTCATCGGCGAAAACTGATTAAAAAAAGAAAAATAAATATCAAGTGTAATACCCGAGGATATTTAATTAGCATCATTGGTCTAATTTAATTAATTAATTTAAAATGTGGAAAATGAGATAAAAATACACACTATCCTACTGCATATTTTTTTTTTAAAATACAAATTAGTTAAATCCGAATTTTTTTTATATATATATATTTCTTTTTTTTTCTTTATTTATTAAACCAGATTTGTATTTTTAAAAGGGTTTGTATATATATTAAGTTATTATATATATATATATATATATATATATATATATATATATATATATATATATATATATATATATATATTTAATATAAGAAGGGAATAAGAAAAGAAGAAAGAAAGAAAACCGTGAAGAAAGGAAAAGAGAGAAACAGAGCGTGAGGGAGGGGAAGACAAACGGAGAAACGCACGAGAGAAAGAGGCTGGGCAACGTCTTGGCTGAGGCAACACACGGACGGGGAAGACACGGGCTGAGCACGAGTGGTGGCCGGAGTTCATCGCCGTCGCCGTTGTGCTAGAGAGAGAGAGAGTGACGGCTTAGAGAGAGAAAACGAAGGAAGAGGGCTTTCTCGCCGGAAAACGCCATCTCTTCACCGGGGAAGGTAGCTGGGAGCCTCCTCTACTCCATATCGTCCTTCTAACCGGTTGAATCGAGGTGAGAAGTCCCGAAACTCTCAAACCCCAATTTTATCAATTTTAGGGATTTTTGGAAAGACCCCAATTGATTCAATTTGAGTATTCTGGGTCCTAAATTGAAGTATATGCATGTTAGGAAGTGAGTTGAAAGCTTAGGAACCGGAACCAAATTGATGGAATTTATCCGGGTTGGAAAAATTGTAGGAAAATGTGGTTGTTAAGGTTTAAGGGTGTTGTGGAATGATTTGGGGTGCATTGAAAGGTTGAATGATAATTATATAATTGTTAAAAAATTATTGGAATGTACGAGGGATTAAAACCCAAGTAATTCCCGTCTCACCCGGAACCCCGTTCGGAGAAAAAGAGACAATTTTCTAATTTTACGCGTATTCAGGTATGTGTATTCATGTGTAGATGAAGTGTTCAAGGCTAGTTTGATAAATGGAAAGCTTGGACAAGTAGGATTTATGATTCTTTTGAGTCATAAATTCAAGACTTGGGTAATGGAAGTTCATATGGACACATAGAGGTGGAATTGGGTAACCTTGCATTCCCAAGTCAAAGCTTCTGAATAGTGTGATTAAGAAAGGGTTGGTCACGAATAGAAGCATGCTAGGTGTCCTAAAACTAGTTGAGGGCATTTCCAAGCCAACAACTAGTCTATGGAATTAATTAGAGAGAACATGAGCACTAGCGTTGCATGTACACGATAGTGGTTGAATTTCAAGTTGCTAAATTGCTCTAGTACATGTGTATAGGGCATCATACTGTGAGTGGACCTTCGGGCACACCGAGAGCCGATCAGAGGGGCCAACCAGGTGAGGGGCTTTCCTATCCTTGTCCTATAGGGTTGACTGCGGATATGGATACATGGTTTGCCTTCTTGCCTATTTGTAGGAATTACATGTTAGATAACATGCTATTGTTGTTCCTAAATTACAGTATATGTGAAAACGTGCTATATGTGTGTTTGTGAATTGTAAAAGCGATGGTGGCTCAAGGAGCCTTATATGAAGAGAAGGTCCACGGGACCTATACGATATCGGGGGTAGGATCGAGTAAATACTATCCGAAGGGTGTGGTTTTGTATGTAAGTCCTTAAAGAGAATAAACCTAGGTGACTTTGTTCTGATATCGGGGGTAGGATCGAGTCAATTTTATCTGTGAGGGTCTTGTGGTACTAGAAACAAATCTCATTGATTATTATCTGAAAGGTGTGGTTTTGTATGTAAATCCTTAAAGAGGATAAACCTAGGTGACCTTGTTCTGAACCAAGAGCCCGAATTAGAAACCACTTGGAAATCTAGATTTGCCTAAGAAGAAGTAAAATGAACAAGTAGCGGTCCATAGAGTTCAATTATGGTACAACGCTGGAACCGAGTCTATCACGGGTGGTCCGGGTAGATTGAGTCTCTTGTTTTGAGTCAAACTCACAAAAAATACAAAGGATATGAGTACTCCACATTGTGACTATTGCCTTGGGTAAACCGATGTCAGATGAGTCGCCGGCTATGCTCCAAGTGAAGTCTTGGGGTCAGATTATTGTTCCAAGTAAAGTCTTGGGGCCAGGGGTTCCTAGAATGATCAACTAGGTTCCTATATCGCTCACGTGAGATATTGCCTTCGGGCCCGATTCTCTCCTAACGGAGATATTGCCTTCGGGCCAGATTCTCTCCTAACGGAGATATGCCTTCGGGCCAGTTTTTTATTGCGAATATCATATATGCTAATTTAAACCATGCTTTAAATTCTTTATTGCGAATATCATATATGCTAATTGCCTGACCACTTAATATATGGAAATTTAAACCCGTTATATGCGTATGTGTTTGTGATTGGCTCCTTTCCCCAGTTGTAGTGGTACCCGATAATACACCAGGTATGGGAAATCCTCTCACTAAGTCCGTTTGACTCACCCCAATGTTAAATGTTACAGACACAGGTGGTATAGGCATCGGGAGCGCTTCCACTTCATCTCAGGGAGGCGGACAAACTTAGAGACCGCACGCATTGTTCGCGTGGGTAGTATTGATATATGTATTTTGTCAGGATGTATATGTATATGATTCTTTTGGTATAACATTGTTTGTACAGTTGCTATATACATATATGTATATGTCACACTCTAGAACTGTCGGCTTCATACAGATTAAAGATTGGTCTTGTTGTTGGGGATATAGGTTGTGATATGATGAATATCATGTGTATATATATATATATATATATATATATATATATATATATATGAATGTGACTCCTGCATGTGAATAGGATAGATCACACGCACTGAGCGTGTGGTCAATATGTAAATTTATATATATGTGTGACTGAATACTTGGTTGTGTGAAAATACGGCTTCCGCATGCGAATAGGATAGATCACACGCATTGAGGCGTGTGATCAATATGTAAATTATATTCAGGTGTGTGATTGAATATATATACTTGACTGTACACAGGGATTCTGCATGTGAATAAAAATAGATCACCCGCCCTTAAGCGCGTGATCAATATGTATATTATTTGTACGTGTGATTGATTATGTGTATATGTATAGATTGAAGCGGCGTTGGGTGAGCCGTGGATTGCGTGCTACTTAGGTCACCGGATAGGGATGACCATATAAACTATATATTGTATGTAATAGAAATGGGTAGTTATGCATATATAAGAATGTCAATCAAGAATTAGAGGCTTAAGGGATAGGAGAAATCCTACCTCCCGTGCCGGTCACGGACGTCCGATAGGGGGTCGTGACATCAAGCTTTCGAAACACTCATCGGCAAAAACTGATTAAAAAAAAAAATGAATATCAAGTTTTCGAAAAAACTTATCGGCAAAAACTGATTAAAAAGAAAAATGAATATAAAGTTTTAGAAACACTCATCGGCAAAAACAGATTAAAAAAAGAAAAATAAATATCAAGTTTTCGAAACACTCATCAGCGAAAACTTACTAAAACAAGAAAAATGAATATCAAGTTTTCGAAACACTCATCGACAAAAACTGATTAAAAAAATAAAAATGAATATAAAGTTTTCGAAACACTCATCGGCGAAAACTGGTTAAAAAAACGAAAATGAATATCGAATTTTCGTAAGACTCAACGCTGAAAACTGATTAAAAAAAGAAAAATAAATATCGAGTTTTCAAAACACTAATCGGCGAAAACTGATTAAAAAAAGAAAAATGAATATCAAGTTTTCAGAACACTCACCGACGAAAACTGATTAAAAAAAGAAAAATGAATATCAAGTTTTCATAACACTAATCGGCAAAAACTTATTAAAAAAAAGAAAAATGAATATCAAGTTTTCGAAAACACTCATTTATAAAAACTGATTAAAAAAAGAAAAATGAATATCACGTTTTCGAAACACTCATCGGCAAAAATTGATTAAAAAATAAAAATGAATATCAAGTTTTCAAAACACTCATAAGCGAAAACATACTAAAAAAAGAAATGAATATCAAGTTTTCGAAACACTTATCGACAAAAACTGATTAAAAAAAATAAAAATGAATATAAAGTTTTCGAAACACTCATCGGTGAAACTGATTAAAAAAAGAAAAATGAATATCAAGTTTTCGAAACACTCATCGATGAAAACTGATTAAAAAAAGAAAAATAAATATCAAATTTTCGAAACACTCATTAGCGAAAACTTACTAAAAAAAGCAAAAAGAATAACAAGTTTTCGAAACCCTTATCGATGAAAACTGATTAAAAAAATAAAAATGAATATCATGTATTCGAAACACTCATCGGCGAAAATTGATTAACAAAAGGAAAATGAATATCAAGTTTTCGAAACACTCATCAGCGTAAAATTACTAAAAAAAGATAAATGAATATCAAGTTTTCGAAACACTATTCGGCAAAAACTGATTAAAAAAAAAGAAAAATTAATAACAAGTTTTGTAAACACACATCGGCGTAAACTGATTAAAAAAATAAAAATGAATATCAAATATTCAAAACACTGATCGGTAAAAACTGATTAAAAAAAGAAAATGAATATCAAGTTTTCAGAACACTCTTCGGCAAAACTGATTAAAAAATGAAAAATGAATATCAAATTTTCGATACACTCTTCGGTGAAAACTAATTAAATAAAGAAAAATGAATATCACGTTTTCGAAACACATCGGCGAAAACTGATTAAGAAAAAGAAAAATGAATATCAAGTTTTCGAAACACTTATCGGCGAAAACTATTTAAAAGAAAGAAAAATGAATATCAAGTTTTCGAAACACTCATCGGCGAAAACTGATTAGAAAAAGAAAAATGAATATCAAGTTTTCAGAACACTCATCGACAAAAACTGATTAAAAAAAGAAAAATGAATATCAAGTTTTCGAAACACTTATCAGTGAAAACTAATTAAATATAGAAAATTGAATATTAAGTTTTCGAAACACTTATCGGCGAAAACTGATTAAGAAAAAGAAAAATGAATATCATGTTTTCGAAACTCTCATCGGCGAAATCTATTTAAAAGAAAGAAAAACGAATATTACGTTTTCGAAACACTCGTCGGCGAAAACTGATTAAAAAACGAAAAATGACTATCAAGTATTCGAAACACTCATCAGCGAAAACTGATTAAAAAACGAAAAATGAATACCAAGTTTTCGGAAACAGTCATCGGCGAAATCTGATAAAAAAATAAAAATGAATATAAAGTTTTCGAAACACTCATCGACGAAAATTGATTAAAAATAGAAAAAGAATATCAAGTTTTCAAAAACTCCTCGGCGAAAATTGATTAAAAAAAGTAAAATTAATATCAAGTTTTCGAAACACTAATCGGCAAAAAATGATTAAAAAAGGGAAAATGAATATCAAGTTTTCGAAACACTCATAGATGAAAACTAATTAAATAAAGAAAAATGAATATCACATTTTCGGAACAGTAATTGGCGAAAACTAATCAAGAAAAAGAAAAATGAATATCAAGTTTTCGAAACACACATCGGCGAAAACTATTTAAAAAAAAGAAAAATGAATATTACGTTTTCGACACTCTCATCGGTGAAATCTGATTAAAAAAAAGAAAAATAAAATATCAAGTTTTCGAAACACTCATCGGTGAAAACTGATTAAAAAAAAGAAAAATGAATATAAGTTTTCAGAACACTAATCGGTGAAAACTGATTAAAAAAAGAAAAATGAATATCAAGTTTTCGAAAACACATATCGGCAAAAACTGATAAAAAAATAAAAATGAATATCATGTATTCGAAACACTCATTGGCGAAAATTGATTAAAAAAGGAAAATGTATGTCAAGTTTTCGAAACACTCATCAGCGAAAAATTACTAAAAGAAGAAAAATAAATATCAAGTTTTCGAAACACTCATCGACGAAAATTGATTTAAAAAATAAAAATGAATATAAAGTTTTCGAAACACTCATCGGCGAAAACTGATTAAAAAAAAAATTAATATCAAGTTTTGGAAACACACATCGGCGAAAACTGATTTAAAAAAGAAAAATGAATATCAAGTTTTCAGAACACTAATCGTCGAAAACTGATTAAAAAAAGAAAAATGAATATCAAGTTTTCGAAACACTCATCGGTGAAAACTGATTAAAAAAGGAAAAGGAATATCAAGTTTTCGAAACACTCATAGGCGAAAACTGATTAAAAAAGGAAAATGAATATCAAGTTTTCGAAACACTTATCGGCGAAAACTGATTAAAAAAAGAAAAATGAATATCAAGTATTCGAAACACTCATCGGCGAAAACTGATTAAAAAAGAAAAATGAATATCAAGTTTTCGAAACACTCATCGGCGAAAACTTATTAAAAAAAGAAAAATTAATATCAAGTTTTCTAAACAGTCATCGGCGAAAATTGATTAAAAAACGAAAAATGACTATCAAGTTTTCAAAACACTCATCGGCGAAAACTGATTAAAAAAAGGAGAATGAATGTCAAGTTTTCGAAACACTCATCGGCGAAAATTGATTAAAAAAATAAAAATGAATATCAAGTTTTTTAAACACTGATCATTGAAAACTAATTAAATAAAGAAAAATGAATAACACGTTTTCGAAACACTCATCGACGAAAACTGATTAAGAAAAAGAAAAATGGATATCAAGTTTTCGAAACAATTATCGGGGAAAACTATTTAAAAGAAAGAAAAATGAATATTACATTTCGAAACACTCATTGGTGAAAACTGATTATAAAACGAAAAATAACTATCAAGTTTTCGAAACACTCATTGCCGAAAACTGATTAAAAAAAAGGAAAATGAATTTGAAGTTTTCAAAACACTCATTGAAGAAAACAGACTAAAAAAATAAAAATGAATATCAAGTTTTCAGAACACTCATCGGCGAAAACCGATTAAAAAAAGAAAAATGAATATCAAGTTTTCGAAAACACTCACGGGCGAAAACTGATTAAAAAAATAAAAATGAATATAAAGTTTTCGAAAGACTAATCTGCGAAAACTGATTAAAAATAGAAAAAGAAAATCAAGTTTTCGAAACACTCATCGGCGAAAACTGATTAACAAAAGAAAAATGAATATCAAGTTTTCGAAACACTCATCGGCAAAAACTGATTAAAAAAATAAAAATGAATATCAAGTTTTCGAAACACTCATCGGCGAAAACTGATTAAAAAAAGAAAAATGAATATCATATTTTCGAAACACTCATCGATGAAAACTAATTAAATAAAAAAAATGAATATTACGTTTTCGAAACACATCGGCGAAAACTATTCAAAAGAAATAAAAATGAATATTACGTTTTCGAAACACTCGTCGGCGAAAACTTACTAAAAAACGAAAAGTGACTATCAAGTTTTCGAAACACTCTTCGGCGAAAATTGATTAAAAAAAAAGAAAAATGAATATCAAGTTTACAAAACACTCATCGACGAAAACTGATTAAAAAAATAAAAAAGAATATCAAGTTTTCAGAACACTCATTGGCGAAAACTGATTAAAAAAAATGAATATCAAGTTTTTGAAATCACTGATCGGCGAAAACTGATTAAAAAAATAAAAATGAATATAAAGTTTTTGAAACACTCATATGCAAAAACTAATTAAAAATAGAAAAAGAATATCACATTTTCGAAACACTTATCGGCGAAATATGATTAAAAAAGTAAAATGAATATCACGTTTTTGAAACAATTATCGGCAAAAACTATTTAAAAAAATGAATATTACGTTTTCGAAACATTCATCGGCAAAAAATGATTAAAAATTGAAAAATGACTATCAAGTTTTTGAAACACTAATCGGCAAAAACTGATTAAAAAAATAAAAATGAATATCAAGTTTTCAAAACACTCATTGGCGAAAACAGATTAAAAAAAAGAAAAATGAATATCAAGTTTTCAGAACACTAATCAGCGAAAAATAATTAAAAAAAGAAAAATGAATATCAAGTTTTCGAAACACTCATTGGCGAAAACTGATTAAAAAAAGAAAAATGAATATCAAGTTTTCAAAACACTCATCGGCAAAAACCGATTAAAAAAAGAAAAATGAATATCAAGTTTTCGAAACACTTGTCGGTGAAAACTAATTGAATATCAAGTTTTCGAAACACTAATCGGCGAAAACTGATTAAGAAAAAGAAAAATGAATATCAAGTTTTTAAAACACTCATCGACGAAAACTATTTAAAAGAAAGAAAAATGAATATTACGTTTTCGAAACACTCATCGATGAAAAGTGATTAGAAAACGAAAAATAACTATCAAGTTTTTGAAACACTCTTCGGCGGAAACTGATTAAAAAAAGGAAAATGAATATCAAGTTTTCGAAACACTCATCGACGAAAACTGATTAAAAAAATTGTAAATGAATATCAAGTTTTCAAAACACTCATCGGCGAAAACTGATTAAAAAAATAAAAAAGAATATCAAGTTTTCGAAACACTCATCGGCGAAAATTGATTAAAAATAGGAAAAAAATATATCAAGTTTTTGAAACACTCATCGACAAAAATTGATTAAAAAAGTAAAATGAATAGCAATTTTTCGAAACACTCATCGACGAAAACTGATTAAAAAAAGAAAATGAATATCAAGTTTTCGAAACACTCATCGGCGAAAACTGATTAAAAATGGAAAATGAATATCATGTTTTCGAAACACTCATCGGCGTAAACTGATTAAAAAAAGAAAATGAATATCAAGTTTTCAAAACAATCATCGACGAAAACTGATTTAAAAAAGAAAAATGAACATCAAGTTTTCGAAACACTCATCGGCGAAAACTGATTAAAAAATGAAAAATGACTATCAAGTTTTCAAAACACTCATCGGCAAAAACTGATTAAAAAAAATGAATATAAAGTTTTTGGAACACTCATCGACGAAAACTGATTAAAAAAATAAAAAAGAATATCAAGTTTTCAGAACACTCATTGGCGAAAATTGATTAAAAAAAGAAAAATGAATATCAAGTTTTTGAAATTACTAATCGGCGAAAACTGATTAAAAAAAATTAAAATGAATATAAAGTTTTTGAAACACTCATCTACAAAAACTGATTAAAAATAGAAAAAGAATATCACGTTTTCGAAACACTTATCGGCGAAAATTGATTAAAAAAAGTAAAATGAATATCAAGTTTTCGAAACACTCATCGGTGAAAACTGATTAAAAAATGAAAAATGAATGTCAAGTTTTCGAAACACTCATTGGCGAAAACTGAATAAAAAAAGAAAAATGAATAACAAGTTTTCAGAACGCTCATTGGCGAAAACTGATTAAAAAAAGAAAAATGAATATCAAGTTTTCGAAACACTCATCGGTGAAAACTAATTAAATAAAGAAAAATGAATATCACGTTTTCGAAAGACTAATCGGCGAAAACTGATTAAGAAAATGAAAAATGAATATCAAGTTTTCACAACACTCATCTGCGAAAACTGATTAAAAGAAGAAAAATGAAAATCAAGTTTTTAGAACACTCATCGGCGAAAATTAATGAAAAAAAGAAAAATGAATTTCAAGTTTTCGAAATACTCATCGGTGAAAACTAATTAAATTGTAATACCTGGGAAAAATTTTTCGAAGTTTAAAATGGAATGAAAGGGAAAGAAAATAAGTAGAAAATAATTTTTTGATTTAATTCAGGACCTAAGGAATTGGAAACCTGAATTTAATTGGGAAAAAGAAAGTAGGGAATATTTTTGGGTATTTAATTTGGGAGATAAAACAAAATTTAATTGGAAAGAGGAGGGATTTACTTGGGAATATTATTCCACCTTTTCTTTATTATAATTATTATCATTATTTAGTATTAATATTTAGTTATTATTATTATTATTATTATTTTTTTAAAAATGGGGTAGGTGCCGTGGGGGTTAGGAATAAGAAATAAAGAAAGAAGAAAGGAAGGAAGGAAGAAGAAAAGAATAAGAGAAGAAAGAGAGAGAAAGAAGAGAGAGAGAGAGAGGAGGAGAGGTGTGAGGAAGAAGAAGAGGAAGGGTTGGGGTTCACCGGAAAAGTGACCGAGGAGAGCTAGCCAACGCCGGAAAAGTCACCGGAGCTCGGGTACAACGTCTCCTACAGCTTCCACCAATCAAATCAAAGGTTGGTAACCCCAAATTTCTTCATTTTAGGGATTTCTTCATTCCACCTTCGATTGGGTTGTTTCGAGGGTAGATTGAGACCTAGGAAGTGTTCTTGAACACTTAGTTGGGGTAATAGTCGAGGCTATACCCTCGGGTTTAGCCGAATTCGAATCTGAAAGGGTTTGGGGTTTAAAATTCTGAATATTCCCAATTTGGGGATTCGTTGATAAATTTAGAATCGGGCATGGATTTGAGTAGTTAGGGTTGGATTTATGTCGTTGGATTGTAGGGGAACAAAACCCGTGAGGTGCAGAGTCGAAGCCGGGGTCGAAAGGGGGCCGAAACGGGCTCAAACCGGCCCACAGCACAGCAAACGAATTGCTATGCTGCGAACCAGGGCTATAGCGCCATTTCTCTGGTTCACCAAAAGCTGCTGGGCAGCAGCTTGGCGCTATAGCGCCGGGCCTCTATCCAGCATGCTCAAAAGTCATTTTTTTGTCAAACCGGGGTGTCCGAACCTCCTATTTTCAATCCTAAACTTCTTAGGACACCCCCAACCATGTTTTTAAGGATCAAAACCATTTCAAATGCCTTCTTGTCCCTCAAGAATAGCAACTTACGGAACAAGCTAAGCTCAACAATTCCTTCTACACAAACCTTAGGAAACCTTAAGTAGGATAGCTTAGACACACGTTGAGGTTTAGTAACTCAAATCCAAGGCCCCAAAAGTAACTCAAGGAGAGCGATAGCGGTACGAAACCAAGTGCGAGGCACTTGAGACTCTCATAGAAGAGGGAAGACGGATAAGACCAAAGACTCGGTTCTTGGCAACCACTTGAATGCATTCGTTAGGAAACCACGACTCGTCCGGAGCGGGAGTTACTCCAAGACAAGCGCAAGGAAGCCGTCTAGGTGAGGGGTTTCCCATCCTTGCCCTACAGGGTTGATTGAGGATGTGGATATGTGGTTTGCCTACTTGCCTATTTGTAAGAATTATTTAGTGGTTAACATGCTATTGTTGTTCCTAAACTAGTATATATGAAAGTATCTGTATATGTGTGTTTGACTACAGGTAAAGAGGTACTGGAGGCTATCCATGTGGTGACATGAGATACGCCGAACAGTACAAGCAAGGGGGTAAGTTGTTGATTGAGTCCAATGTTTGGTTTACCATATTAATTAGAAACTCACCTAAGAAATCATAAAGAAAGTGTTGCTAACGTCGACGTTTTATGGTAATTGAACTTAGGAAAGACCTTAGAGGTAGGTTATGATCTAAACCAAGGGTTTGGGAACAATATGAGGATTAATACGATCTCTTAATTGATTAGTGAGTCGTAGGGATGTCCACACTAGCTAGGTAAAGTCAGTTTAGGATAGTAATGGGTAGATAGAGGCAGGATCCCAGCTGAAAGCTTGGGAAGAGAAACAAGTTAAAACAATTGCCCGTTGAGGCCATTGCCCTAGCCTGGTACTAGGATCAGTTAAAGAGTAAAGTATTTGCCCGTTGAGGCCATTGCCCTAGCCTGGTACTAGGGTCAGTAAAAGACTAAAAGATTTGCCCGTGGAGGCCATTGCCCTAGCCTGGCACTAGGGTCAGTTAAAGATTAAGAGAAATTGCCCGTTGAGGCCATTGCCCTAGCCTGGCACTAGGGTCAGTTGATTGATTTACAGTTTTCATATGATATGTTAATTATGATTGTTTGATTATGAGAAGCATGATAGAAAAGCATGATCCGTAGGTATATCTTTGATTTTACTGTTATATTAATATTGCTTGATCGTAATATAACATTTGATAAACTAGACTTTCATGTGCATGTGATTGTGGGTGTTTCCCCTTCCCCAGCTGTAGTGGTACTCGCCGCTACGCCGAGGATGGGAAGCTTCTCACTGAGTCTGGTTGACTCACTCCCTCTGCTTCAATGTTTCAGATACAGGGATTGGGCAAGCATCGACGTCCGGGTAGTGATACGGACATCAGACCATCCTTACGCACTTGTTTGCGTGGATGGACAGCTTTTGGTTATTTTGATTTCATTTGTTGTATATATTTTAAAGTTGTAAGAGTTGTGTACATACATTTACAGCTTTTGATGTGTACTTGCTCTAGAATTGTCGGCTTCACATGTACTTAAAGACAGGGTCTAATTTGGGAAAGACTAGGATATATGTTTGAGTATATAAACTTCTGCATGTGAAACGGATAGATCGTACGCATTGAGGCATACGGTCAATATGATATGGATATATATTATGTGTGCTTGCTGCATATGAATAGGATAGATAGTACATATTGAGACGTACGGTCAATATGATATTAATATTTACATTATGAGTGCTGATAAATATATCTATACACTGGATTGAGCTGAAGCGGTATTGAGCGAACCGTGGATTACAGGTTAATTAGGCCACCAGTGAGGCGTGGCCACCAGTATGATATATATATATTGATTGTATAGCAGGGTAGTTATAGTCATGTTTACAGGATAAGGCTTACGGGTTTAGAGGTAAAAATCTATTCCCGTGCCGGTTACATACTCCCGATTTGGGGTTGTGACAAACTTGGTATCAGAGCTAGGTTATTCTTTAAGTCATGTGAAGCCATTGGTATAACCGGGTGTCGGTTTAAGCTTCGTTGTGAAACTCGGGCACAACGTTTCATTAAACAGGCACTTGTGGGAGTACACAAGATAATTTGAGTCAGCCTTTCTTTCATTCCTTCTTAATCTAAGATAGATTATGCAAATGCTTATCAGGTGACATTTTTTGTGCAGTACAGGGATGCTGCCGGCTACTAGGCAGGCTAGGAGGGGCGGTAGAGTCCCTGCACGTACAGATGGGGAGTCCGTTCGGGAGGAGAGAATGCCTCCTAGGGGCCGTGCTCGCGGTTGTGGTAGGACACAAGAAAGAGAAGTCCATAGGCAACAAACGCCAGAGCCACAGGTTGAGACGGGTGCTCCGTCAGTGGCTGAGATGCTGACTGCGGGATTTCAGGAGTTGAGAGCTGAAATGACCCGCCAAATTCAACAAGAAGTCCGCCGTTTAGTTGTCGGCGAGGAAGAAGAGCAAGTGATATCGGCTGAACAGGAAACTGAAATGGTTGAGGAATGGCAACAAAGGGACGTGCCCTGGGGACCAAGGGGAGTTCCGAGGGAATTACCAATCACTAAAAATGACTATCAAGTTTTTGAAACACTTATCGGCGAAAACTGATTAAAAAAAGAAAAATGAATATCAAGTTTTCAAAATACTAATCGGCGAAAACGGATTAAAAAAGGAAAATGAATATCAAGTTTTCGAAACACTGATCGACGAAAACTAATTAAAAAAAGAAAAATGAATATCAAGTTTTCGAAACACTCATCGGCGAAAACTGATTAAAAAAAAGAAAAATCAATATCAGCTTTTCGAAACACTCATCGGCGAAAAAAGATTAAAAAAAGAAAAAAAATCAAGTTTTCGAAACACTAATCGGCGAAAAATAATTAAAAGAAGAAAAATGAATCTCAAGTTCTCGAAACACAGATTAGTTAAAACTGATTAAAAAACAAAAAATGACTATCAAGTTTTCGAAACACTCATCGGCGAAAACTGATTAAAAAAAAAGAAAAATGAATATCAAGTTTTCGAAACAGTCATCGACGAAAACTGATTAAAAAAAATAAAAATGAATATCAAGTTTTCAAAATACTAATCGAAAAAAACGGATTAAAAAAGGAAAATGAATATCAAGTTTTCGAAACACTCATCGGTGAAAACTGATTAAAAAAAGGAAAAATGAATATCAAGTTTTCGAAACACTAATCGGCGAAAACTGATTCAAAAAGGAAAATGAATACCAAGTTTTTGAAACACTTCTCGGTGAAAACTATTTAAAAAAAGAAAAATGAGTATCAACTTTTCGGAACACTGATCGGCGAAAACTGATTAAAAAAAGAAAAATGAATATCAAGTTTTCGAAACACTCATCGGCGAAAACTAATTAAAAAAAAAGGAAAATGAATATCAAGTTTTCGAAACAGTGATCGACGAAAACTGATTAAAAAAGATATAAATGAATATCAAGTTTTCAGAACACTCATCGACGAAAATTGATTAAAAAAAATACAAATGAATATCAAGTTTTTGAAACATTCATCGGCGAAAACTGATTAAAAAAGGAAAATGAATATCAAGTTTTCGAAACACTCATCGGCGAAAACTGGTAAAAAAAGAAAAATGAATATCAAGTTTTCGAAACACTCATCGGCGAAAACTGATTAAAAACGAAAAATGACTATCAAGTTTTCAAAACACTCATCGGCAAAAACTGATTAAAAAAAAGAAAAATGAATATCAAGTTTTCGAAACACTTATCAACAAAAACTGATTAAAAAAAATAAAAAAGAATATCAAGGTTTCAGAAAATTCATCCACGAAAATTGATTAAAAAAAGAAAAATGAATATCAAGTTTTCGAAAAGACTCATCGGCGAAAACTGATTAAAAAAAATATAAAGGAATATAAAGTTTTCGAAACACTCATCGGCGAAAACTGATTAAAAATAGAAAAAGAATAGCAAGTTTTCGAAACACTCATCGGAGAAAATTGATTAAAAAAGTAAAATGAATATCAAGTTTTTGAAACATTAATCGGCGAAAACTGATTAAAAAAGGAAAATGAATACCAAGTTTTTGAAACACTCCTCGGTAAAAACTGATTAAAACAAGAAAAATGAATATCAACTTTTCGAAACACTGATCGACGAAAACTGTTTAAAAAAAGAAAAAATGAATATCAAGTTTTCGAAACACTTATCGGCGAAAAATGATTTAAAAAAAGAAAAATAAATATCAAGTTTTTGAAACACTCAGGGGTGAAAACTCATTAAAAAACAGAAAAATGAATATCAAGTTTTCGAAACACTTGTCGGCGAAATATGATTAAAAAAAAGAAAAATCATTATCACGTTTTCGAAACAATTATCGGCGAAAACTATTTAAAAAAAAAGAAAAATGAATTTTACGTTTTCGAAACACTCATCGACGAAAAATGATTAAAAATTAAAAAAAGACTATCAAGTTTTCGAAACACTCAATGGCGAAAACTGATTAAAAAAAAGAAAAATAAATAGCAAGTTTTCGAAACACTTATCGGCGAAAACTGATTTAAAAAAATAAAAATGAATATAAAGTTTTCGAAACACTCATCGGCTAATATTGATTACAAAAAGAAAAGGAATATCAAGTTTTCGAAACACTCATCGGCGAAAACTGATTAAAAAACGAAAAATGACTATCAAGTTTTCAAAACACTCATCGGCGAAAGCTGTTTTAAAAAAAGAAAAATGAATATCAAGTTTTCGAAACACTCATCGACGAAAACTAATTAAAAAAATAAAAAGAATATCAAGTTTTCGGAAAACTGATCGACGAAAATTGATTAAAAAAAGAAAAATGAATATCAAGTTTTTGAAAACATTCATCGGCGAAAACTGATTAAAAAAATAAAAATGAATATAAAGTTTTCGAAACACTCATCGGCGAAAACTGATTAAAAATAGAAAAAGAATATCAAGTTTTCGAAACACTCATCGGCGAAAATTGATTAAAAAAAGTAAAATGAATATCAAGTTTTCGAAATACTCATCGGCGAAAACTGATTAAAAAAAGAAAAATGAATATCAAGTTTTTGAAACACTCATCGACGAAAACTGATTAAAAAAAAATAAAAATGAATATCAAGTATTTGAAACACTCATCGGCGAAAACTGATTAAAAAAGGAAAATGAATATAAAGTTTACGAAACATTGATCGGCGAAAACAGATTAAAAAATGAATATCAAGTTTTCGAACTACTCATCGGCGAAAACTGATTAAAAAAAGAAAAATCAATATCTAGTTTTCGAAACACTCATCGGAAAAAAATGGTTAAAAAAAGAAAAAAAAATCAAGTTTTCGAAACACTCATCGGCGAAAAATGATTAAAAGAAGAAAAATGAATATCAAGTTCTCGAAACACAGATTAGTTAAAACTGATTAAAACACAAAAAATGACTGTCAAGTTTTCGAAAGACTCATCGGCGAAAACTGATTAAAAAAAAGAAAAATGAATATCAAGCTTTCGAAACACTCATCGACGAAAACTGATTAAAAAAAATAAAAATGAATATCAAGTTTTCAAAATACTAATCGGCGAAAACGGATTAAAAAAGGAAAATGAATATCAAGTTTTCGAAACACTCGTCGGACAAAACTGATTAAAAAAATGAATATCAAGTTTTCGAAACACTCATCGACGCAAACTGATTAAAAAAATAAAAATGAATATCAAGTTTTCGAAACACTAATCAGCGAAAACTGATTAAAAAAGGAAAATAAATACCGAGTTCTTGAAACACTCCTCGGTGAAAACTGATTAGAAAAAGAAAAAATGAATATCAACTTTTCGAAACACTGATCGGCGAAAACTGATTAAAAAAGAGAAAAATGAATATCCAGTTTTCGAAACACTTATCGGCTAAAACATATTAAAAAGAAGAAAAATAAATATCAAGTTTTTGAAACACTCATCGGCGAAAACTAATTAAAAAATATAAAAATGAATATCAAGTTTTCGAAACACTTATCGGCGAAATATGATTAAAAAAATGAATATCACGTTTTCGAAACAATCATCGGCGAAAACTATTTAGAAGAAAAAAGAAAAAAGAATATTACGTTTTCGAAACACTCATCGTCGAAAAATGATTGAAAATTGAAAAATGACTATCAAGTTTTCGAAACACTCAACGGCGAAAACTGATTAAAAAAAGAAAAATAAATATCAAGCTTTCGAAACACTCATCGGTGAAAACTGATTAAAAAAAATAAAAATGAATATAAAGTTTTCGAAACACTCTTCGGCGAATATTGATTTAAAAAGAAAAAGGAATATCAAGTTTTCGTAACACTAATCGGCGAAAACTGATTAAAAAAAAAGAAAAATGAATATCAAGTTTTCAGAACACTCATTGGCGAAAACTGATTAAAAAAATTAAAATGAATATCAAGTTTTCCAAACACTCATTGGCGAAAACTGATTAAAAAAAGAAAACGAATATCAAGTTTTCGAAACACTCATCGGCGAAAACTAATTAAAAAAGGAAAATGAATATCAAGTTTTCGAAATGCTCATCGGCGAAAACTGTTTAAAAAAAGAAAAAATGAATATTAAGTTTTCAGAACACTTATCGGTGAAAACTGATTAAAAAAATAAAAATAAATAAAAAGTTTTCGAAACACTCATCGGCGAAAACTGATTAAAAATAAAAAAGAATATCAAGTTTTCGAAACCCTCATCGGCGAAAATTGATTAAAAAAAATAAAATGAATATTCAAGTTTTCCAAACACTATCGGCGAAAACTGATTAAAAATAGAAAAGTAATATCAATTTTCGAAACACTCATCGGCGAAAATTGATTAAAAAAATAAAAATGAATATCAAGTTTTCGAAAACACTCATCGGCGAAAACTGATTAAAAAAAGAAAAACGAATATCAAGTTTTCGAAAAGACTCATCGGCGAAAACTGATTAAAAAAAATAAAAATGAATATAAAGTTTTCGAAACACTCATCACCGAAAACTGATTAAAAATAGAAAAATGAATACCACGTTTTCGAAAGACTCACCGACGAAAACTGATTAAAAAAAATAAAAATGAATATCAAGTTATCGAAAAACACTCATCGGCGAAAACTGATTAAAAAAAGAAAAACGAATATCAAGTTTTCGAAAAGACTCATCGGCGAAAACTGATTAAAAAAATAAAAATGAATATAAAGTTTTCGAAACACTCATCACCGAAAACTTATTAAAATAGAAAAATGAATACCAAGTTTTCGAAAGACTCACCGACGAAAACTGATTAAAAAAAATAAAAATGAATATCAAGTTTTCGAAACACTCATCAGCGAAAACTGATTAAAAAAGGAAAATGAAATTCAAGTTTTCAAAACACTCATCGACGAAAACTGATTAAAAAAAAGAAAAATGAATATCAAGTTTTCAGAACACTCATCGGCGAAAACTGATTAAAAAAAGAAAAAAGAATATCAGGTTTTCGAAACACTCATCGGTGAAAACTAATTAAATAAAGAAAAATGAATATCAAGTTTTCGAAACACTCATTGGCGAAAACTGATTAAAAAAGGAAAATGAATATCAAGTTTTCGAAACACTCATCTGCGAAAACTGATTAAAAGAGGAAAATTGAATATTAAGTTTTCGAAATACTCATCGGCGAAAACTGTTTAAAAAAAGAAAAAATAAATATCAAGTTTTCGAAACACTAATCGGCGAATAATGATTAAAAATAGAAAAATAAACAAGTTTTTGAAACACTCATCGGCGAAAAATGATTAAAAGAAGAAAAATGAATATAAAGTATTCGAAACACAGGTGAGTTAAAACTTATTAAAAAATGAAAAATGACTATCAAGTTTTCGAAACACTCATCGGCGAAAACTGATTAAAAAAAAGAAAAATGAATATAATGTTTTCGAAACACTCATCGACGAAAACTGATTAAGAAAAATAAAAATGAATATCAAGTTTTCAGAACACATATCGGCGAAAACTGATTGAAAAAGGAAAATGAATATCAAGTTTTCGAAACACTCATCGGCGAAAACTAATTAAATAAAGAAAAATGAATATCACGTTTTCGAAACACTCATCGGCGAAAACTGATTAAAAAAAGAAAAATGAATATCAAGTTTTCGAAACACTCATCGGCGAAAACTGATTAAAAAAAGAAAAATGAATATCAAGTTTTCAAAACAGTTATTGGCGAAAACTGATTAAAAAAAGAAAAAAGAATATCAAGTTTTCGAAACACTCATCGGGGAAAACTGATTAAAAAAGGAAAATGAATATCAAGTTTTCGAAACACTTATCGGTGAAAACTGATTAAAAGAAGAAAAATGAATATCAAGTTTTCGAAACACTCATTGGCGAAAACTGATTAAAAAAAGAAAAATGAATATCCACTTTTCGAAACACTCATCGGCGAAAACTGATTAAAAAACGGAAAATGAATATCAAGTTTTCGAAACACTAATCGGCGAAAACTGATTAATAAAGGAAAACGAATATCAATTTTTCGAAACACTTATCGGAGAACACTGATTAAAAAAAGAAAAATGAATATCAAGTTTTCGAAACAGTGATCGGTGAAAACTAATTAAATAAAGAAAAATGAATAACACGTTTTTGAAACACTAATCGACGAAAACTAATTAAGAAAAAGAAAAATGAATATCAAGTTTTCGAAACACTTATCGGCGAAAACTTTTTAAAAGAAAGAAAAATAAATATTATGTTTCGAAACACTCATCGGCGAAAACTGATTAAAAAACGAAAAATGACTATCAAGTTTTCCAAACACTCATCAATGAAAACTGATTAAAAAAAGGAAAATCAATATCAAGTTTTCAAAACACTCATCGAAGAAAACTGATTAAAAAAATAAAAATAATATCAAGTTTTCAGAACGCTCATCGGTGAAAACCGATTAAAAAAAGAAAAATGAATATCAAGTTTTCGAAAACACTCATGGGCGAAAACTGATTAAAAAAATAAAAATAAATATAAAATTTTTGAAAGACTCATCTGCGAAAACTGATTAAAAATAGAAAAAGGAAATCAAGTTTTCGAAACACACATCGGCGAAAATTGATTAAAAAAAGTAAAATGAATATCAAGATTTCGAAACACTCATCGGCGAAAACTGATTAAAAAAAGAGAAATGAATATTAAGTTTTCGAAACACTCAGAGGTGAAAACTAATTAAATAAAGAAAAATGAATATCACATTTTCGGAACAGTCATCGGTGAAAACTGATTAAGAAAAAGAAAAATGAATATCAAGTTTTCGAAACACTCATCGGCGAAAACTATTTAAAAAAAGAAAAGAAAATTGAATATTATGTTTTCGAAACAATTATCGGTGAAAACTGATTAAAAAAAGAAAAATAAATATCAAGTTTTCGAAACTATCATCGGCGAAAACTGATTAAAAAAAGAAAAATGAATATCAAGTTTTCAAAACACTCATCGGCGAAAACTGATTAAAAAAAAGAAAAATGAATATTATGTTTTCAGGACACTAATCGGTGAAAACTGATTAAAAAAAGAAAAATGAATATCAAGTTTTCGAAAACACTTATCGACAAAAACTGATTAAAAAAGAAAAATGATATCAAGATTTAGAAACACTCATCGGCAAAAATAGATTAAAAAAAGAAAACTAAATATCAAGTTTTCGAAACACTCATCGATGAAACCTGATTAAAAAAAATAAAAATGAATATAAAGTTTCCGAAACACTCATCGGCGAAAACTGATTAAAAAATGAAAAGGAATATCAAGTTTTCGAAAGACTTCACGCTGAAAACTGATTAAAAAAAAGAAAAATAAACATCAAGTTTTCAAAATACTAATCGGTGAAAACTGATTAAAAAAGAAAAATGAATATCAAGTTTTCAGAACACTCATCGGCGAAAACTGATCAAAAAAAGAAAAATGAATATCAAGTTTTCATAACACTAATTGGCAAAAACTTATTAAAAAAAGAAAAATGAATATCACGTTTTCGAAACACTCATCGGCAAAAACTGATTAAAAAAATAAAAATGAATATTAAGTTTTCAAAACACTCATCAGCGGAAACTTACTAAAAAAGGAAAATGAATATCAAGTTTTCGAAACACTCATCGAAGAAAACTGATTAAAAAAAGTAAAAATGTGTAATACCCCGGAAATTTTCGAGGATTAAAGAATGATTTATTTAAAATTTCGAGGATTAAAGAATGATTTAATCCGGGGCTAAGAATTAAAATCTAAAAAAAAGAATATAGAAAAAAATATGAAAGTTAAAAAGAAACCGGAAAGGAAATATTTTTTTTTCAAAAATTGTAATACCCAAGAAAATTTTTCGAAGTTTAAAATAAAATAAAAGGGAAGGAAAAAGAAGTAAAAAACAATTTTTGGATTTAATTCGGGACCTAAGAACTTAGAAACTCGAATTAAATTGGAAAAGAGATTAAATTAAAAATACAAATTTGTTACTATTTACATAATTATTAATTTATTTATTATTTAATTATTAATTATTTTATTTTAATTATATTTATTTATTTATTTATTATAATGATAATTATTATTATTATTATTTAATTAGTGGTAGGTGAAACCGTGGGTTTTAATTTAATAGATTGAAAGAATATATATATATATATATATATATATATATATAGAAAAAGAAAGGAAGGAAGTATTAGAAAAAGAGATTAGAGAGAGCTACGGGCAGAAAGAAGAGAAAGAAGAGAGAGAGAGAGGAGGAGAGGCGTGAGGAAGAAGAAGAGGAAGGGTTTGAGTCCGCCGAAAAAGTGACCGGGGAGAGCTAGCCGACGCCGGAGAAGTCACCGGAGCTCGGGTACGACGTCTCCTACACCTTCCACCAATCGAAGCAAAGGTTGGTAACACCAATTTCATTCGAAACCCCCAATTTCTCCATTTTTAGGGATTTCTTCTATCCACCTTCGATTGGATTGTTTTGAGGGTAGATTGAGACCTAGAAAGTGTTCTTGAACACTTAGTTGGGGTAGGAATCAAGAATATATTCTCGGATTTGCTCAAATTCGAATTTGGAAGGATTTGGGGTTGAAATTATAATTATTTCCAGATTGGGGAAAATTGTTGATAATTAGGATTGAGCTTGGATTTGAGTAAATAGGCTTGGATTGATATTATTAAAATTATATAGTTGAAATATTAGCTGAACAAGAGCCGTGAAGAGTTGGCCCGAGGTTACTAAGGTTGAACCTTGACGTTAACGTACCGGGTCCCTGCTCGGGTTGTCCAAATACACTTTAAGGGTGATTTTGAGGGCTCCAAACCTCTTCTTTTCAATATTAAACACCCTAGAATAATTCTAAATATGCTATCAAGCATCAAGGATTTTTTTTAGGTACCTTCTTGTTTCTCAAGGCTGGAAACTTGTTGAACAATGAAGTCCGAATTTTAAAATAGTAATTTTATTCCTTCATAATTATTAGGAAGCATTAAGTAGGATGAATTAGAGATGTATTGAGGTTTAGAAACTAGATTTCTTAGAACCCGAGTAAGAACACAAGTTGAAACAAAAATGCTTGGACCTTCCTAAAATTAGGATTCCTTCCAATCAAATTAGATAAGCTTCTTTAGATGTGAATACAAGTTGGATAGAGATTTAATACTCAAATCCAAGTATGTGAAACACTCAAGTAGAGTGTTATATACGAGTAAGTCAAGTGTCCAAGGAAGGATACGCATAAATTGGGATAGAGAAGTCCGATAAGACCAAGAGCTTGACTCTGTGGCAACCATGGACTACAGGTGAGAGTAATAGAGAGATAAATAAAAAGTTAAGCTAAGTAATAACTTTAATGAAATAAATGTTGTCCTTATAGGAACAACGACGCGCAATAGAGTGCAACAGGAACTCCGAGGAGACTTAAGTTACAGGAGAGGATTGCATGGAAGGTTGGCCAAGGTGAGGGTTCTTCCATCTCTGCTCCTAGGGTTGTATGCTTATGTGGATTACATGAGTATCTATATTCTCTGCTTGTCTGGTATGTGTTAGCTAGAGATATAGAATGCTAAAAGAATGAAAGAACTAAAAAATAGGTTCTGGAAAATAGCTTGTATAGGAAGACATAGGAGTAGAGTATAATTGTTTGCTATGATTGGTGTGTTACAAATCCAACTCATACACTCCGGAGGCATGATGAGTATTTTATTAAATCTTTTCCACGACGGTGGCAAGAGTCCTTGTACGACGGTGGAGTTGGTCCAGGGTGTGTCAGTGGCCATGCTTCGAGACGTCGTGTCGTGCCCGCCATGTGGCCTGGTTGGGTAATGGACGAGTGGGCTCAAGCTATTGCCCCGCAGCAAGGGGTCAGGACGTGCCACGTGGTGGCTATGCGTCAGTTTTTTGATAGATAGAAGTTGATTGTGTTTGATTAACAGAATTGTCATGCGGTGACCAGTACCCAAGTGAATGGGTTAAGTAGGTTTTGCCACTTGGTGGCCAGTAACCCAAGTGTGAGGGTTCGAAGTGAAAAAGCCACGTAGTGGCTAGTAGATATCCCAGAGTGGGGAAGATCAAGTAGATGTATGTTATAGTATCTGTGTGCATGTATAAATTGTCTGTGTTTGCATATGATTGCTGATTGTGCAGCGTAGTAGTGACGTACAAGATTACATCACCACAACGTCTTGTTTGATTCAAATATGCTAAACGTGAGAAGACCGGTAAGTAAAAGCCGACACTATATGTTACGTGTTTAATTGCTGATTGATGACGTGGAATCAACTGTTGTATGCTTGTATCTGTTAAATGCATGTGATTGGTTGGATGAGATATCTATTGTTGTGTGGTTGCCAAGAATGTATGTTTATTAATAGTAACCAGTTGTTTTTGCATGTGGTTGTGTATGACACACAATCCCTGCGCCGAGGATGGGAGAGTTCTCATTGAGTTGCGTGGTTAAGAGTCACACCTCGTTTTTACTACACAGAGACAGGTTAAGTACAGGTGGAAGAAGTCTCGGTGGAACGAGGGTTGAGCAACATTTCCCAAGACCCACAACTTGTTCATGTGGGTGAATAAAGTGTAATTGTAATTAAATTTACTTTATTAATGTATCATAAAGTAAAGGGTAGACGTACCCAATTAGATTGTATTACTAAATCTAGAACTGTCAGCTTCACACACCTTAAAGATCAGGATTTATTTTACTCCGTTACATGGAAAATTTGCTTTCAAAATATATATATATACATATATCTATTGCATGTGAATAGGATAGGCAGCATCTTCGGATGTGTAGCCAGTACACAGGTTATATATATTATGTGTGTTTTCCTATATCTATATCCTGAAGCGACACTGTCTGTGGATTTGTTTGCTTAGGATAGGCCACCATTTCGGTGTAGCCATGGTATTATACTGCATGTGGATGTACTTTCAATAATAGATATTCTGTCAATTAGGTGATAAGGCTTACAGGCAGAGGGATATTCCCTGTGTCTGTGCCAGTCACGGTCCTCTAAACGGAGATCGTGACAAAATGAATATAAAGTTTTTTAAACACTCATCGGAGAAACTGATTAAAAAAAGGAAAATGAATATCAAGTTTTCGAAACACTCATCGGTGAAATATGATTAAAAAAAGAAAAATGAATATCACGTTTTCCAAACAATTATCGGCGAAAACTATTTAAAAAAAGAAAAAGAAAAATGAATATTACGTTTTCGAAACACTCATCGGCGAAAAATGATTAAAAATTGAAAAATGACTATCAAGTTTTCGAAACACTCATCGGCGAAAACTGATTAAAAAAAAGAAAAATAAATATCAAGTTTTCGAAACACTCTGTAATATCCGGAATATTTTTAAAATAACGTTAAGGTCCTAATCTAATTTTTAATTGAAATTGGGAGAAAATTTGAAACAAATAAAATTTTTCGTGGACAAATTGGGACCTAACGGGAGATAACGGGTACAAGTCAACTAACCCCAAATTTCTTTTTTTTCTTTTTCACTAAAATAAATTCTTGAATTTATTTTAGTTAATCTTAGGTGATCAAATATTTTTTTTTCCTATATAAATATACATTTAAGAAATTTTTTAAAAAAAAATATGGGAGAGTGATGGGTGGAGGGGGGGTCTTAGAATGCCATATACATCAAATTGCTTCAGCCCCAAATTCCCGAGAGTCACTGGAGCTAAGGAAAAAAAAGAAGAAAGAGAGAAACGTGAGGGCCAGTGACGCGAGCGAAGGGCGAAGTTTCGGGGAAGAAGAAGGAGGCTACGGCGGCGGCGTTTGGGGCGGAGCTGGGTGGCGCTGGACCGTGTTCTGGCCGGAGAAGACGTCCACGGTGGTTGGAGGCGGCGTGCACGGCGGAAACGACGTTAAAGGACGCTAAAGTTGCGGGACTCCGTTTTAGCCGGATTTTCGCCGGAAAACGGCCGTTCCGAGCTCGGGGAAGGTGACTAGGAGCTTACTCTACCCCGTAGCATCACTCAATCCGATCGAATCGAGGTAAGGAGTCCCCAATCACTCAAACCCCAAATTTATCAATTTAGGGATTTTTGGAAAAATTCCAAATTGATACATTTGGTCATTCTAAGCTTCAATTGGATGTTGTTGGGTTGATTGGTAGTATGTGGGAGTAATCATATTGATAAATTGATGTTGGAAGTTATTAATGTGGAAAAACCTAGACTAATGAGTTTCCAATAGGATTTAAAGTGATTTGAAATGTTGGATGGATAGTATTAGAGCCGATTGGAGTGTTGAATTATTATTTTATAATGGTATAAATTATTAGAATAGACAAGGGGTTGAAGAATGAATAATTTGGCTTTAATTGGAAACTAGATTATTGATGAAGGAGATAAATTCTAGTTCATATAACCAATTTGGGATTAGGAGGTGAATTAGGAAGTTGGTTAGCCCGTGATAGACGCCGGAGAATTATTTAGTTAGTGAAATTCCTTAGTTGGGGCAAATTTCAACTTTTGAGTATATTGACCCACATGTGTGTATATGTGATAATAAGTTATAAGTGGAGTTGGAAATTGGTAAGTATGGGCCATTGGAAATTATGATTTTCATAGGTTATTAAATTAATAAAGGAATGAGAAAAGTCACATATGCACATTTGTTGGTAAATGGATAACTTGGGAAATATAAGTTGAAGGGAGGTTGGAAATTTAAATATAAATTTCAATGAATGTTCAAAGAAGGGGTAAAAAGGTAATGAGAACAAGTGTGAGACACTTGAAAAATGGCATAAAGAGAAAAAGAGAAATTTAGACCAAGAATGTGATTCTTGGCAAAGTTAAACACATTCATATGGCATAAGCATTTCATATGCATACATGTTGCATAGAATATAAATGTTAATGACGTACGTATATTCGATAGGTAACCGCGAGTCATCTGGAGCGGGAGTAACTCCAGAATTGGAGCCGGGAAGCCGTCCAGGTGAGGGGTTTCCCATCCTTGCCCCAGGGTTGGATGTGGATGTGTAAAGGTGGTTTGATTGATGTCTTGATTGTAGAAATTATTAGAAATTGACATGCTATTGTTGATCCTAAAAAGGATTTATTTGAATATATTTGTGTTTGCGAATATTACTCGTGATAATATAGTACTGAAGGGTGTTCACGTGATGACACGGGACACGCCTAATAGTACGGATAAAAGGGGTAGGATATTGATATGAATTGAGTTCTGGCTGTCTTAATAACTAGAAACACACTCAAGAAACTAAACTCGTTTTCTCAAAACGTCGACGTATCTTGTTTTAAATGAATTTAGGATCTCCCTAGAATTAGGGATTTTCGAAACGAGGGCTGGGTACTAATTAAAGAATAGGCAAATTTCATAATGAGTTAGAAAGTCTTAGTGAGTTTTCACTAGTTAAGAGCAATAGAAAATTTTATACAGGGTAGATAGAGTCAAAACTCCAAGGTATGGCTTGGAAAGTGAATAGAGTCAAACAAAAGATAATCGCCCGTTGAGGCCATTGCCCTAGCCTGGCACTAGGGTCAGTTAAAACTAAAGATAATCGCCCGTTGAGGCCATTGCCCTAGCCTGGCACTAGGGTCAGTTAAAACTAAAGATAATCGCCCGTTGAGGCCATTGCCCTAGCCTGGCACTAGGGTCAGTTAAAAATATATATATAATTGCCGTGGAGGCCATTGCCCTAGCTTGGTTCTAGGGTCAGTTGTGTGATTTATTGCATTTAGTTTATCATGTAAATGGTGAATGTTTATGAGGAGTATGCTAGAGAATGCATGATATTAGGTTTATCTACGTGTAATGTTATATAAATGTTGCCTGGTCACTGTATAACACATGTTAAACCAGAAATTTCATGCGCGTGTGGATGTGAGTGTTTCCCTCTCCCCAGCTGCTGTGGTACCCACCACTTAGCCGAGGATGGGATTCTCCTCACTGAGTCAAGTGGTTAAGACTCACTCCTCTTTTTAAATATTTCAGATACAGGTATTGGACAGGCGTCGACGTCCGGGCAGTGACACGGACATCTCACCACTTGTAACGTTTCGTTCGCGTGGGTGGTTTTGTTTTGGTTATTCATATTTCATATTTTGAGTTGTAAATATATATATATATATTCTAAGTTGTAAATGGGATGTAAATATTTACAGCTTTTGAATTATATATGTTATCTAGCATTGTCGGCTTCACATGAACTTATAGATAGGATTCTGGGTGTTGGGAAGTCAATTATTTGTTTATATATATATATATACGTTCCAACGCATGTGAATAGGATAGGTTGTACGTATTGAGACGTACAACCAATATGATATGGATATATACATACGTGTGAAGTTGTACATGGATGTGTGGAAATATATATACTTGCATGCGAATAGGATAGATTACACGCATTGAGGCGTGTGATCACGTATATACATAACTGTGAATGTGTATGTATATAAGATTGGTTGAACAGGTTATATATATGTTGCGTGTGAATAGGATAGATCATTCCCTTGTGGTTTGATCACTGTATATATATATATAACTATGTGTGATTGATTGTGTGATTGGTTGAATATACCTACTTGAAATGGGCTGAAGCGGCAATGAGAGCCGTGGATTGCAGGTTACCTAGGCCACAAAGGATGGTGTGGCCACTACCTATTATGTGCATATTGTTTGTGAGTGTGAAACAGGGTAGTTATATTATATGGTCATAGGGAAGGCTTACGGGTTTAGGGACGAAATTCTAACCCCGTGCCGGTCACGTACTCCTAAAATTGGGGTCGTGACAAAGTTGGTATCAGAGCCTGGTTGTTTCTTTAAGTCATGTGAAGCCATTGGTATGACCGGGTGTCGGTTTACCCTTCTTTGTGTACCCGGGCACAAAGTGGGAGTAAAAAGTCACTTGTGGGAGTACCCAGGACAGTTTGAGTCAGCTTTTCTTTCATTCCATCTTATGTTGTCATAGTTGTATGAATACTCATCAGGTGACGTTCTTGTGCAGTATAGGGATGCCGCCAACTACCAGACGAGGTAGGAGGGGTGGTAAAGTTACTGCCAGAGCTGATGAGGAATCAGTTAGGGAGGAGAGAATACCTCCTAGAGGCCGAGCAAGAGGTCGTGCTCGTGGCCGTGGAAGAGCAAGAGGGAGAGAGACACCAGTAGAACAACCCTCAGAGCCACAGGTAGAGACGGGTGCTCCGTCGGTGGCCGAAATGCTGACTGTGGGATTTCAGGAGCTGAGAGCTGAAATCACCCGCCAGATTCAACAAGAGGTCCGTCGACTAGTGGTCGGCGAAGTGGAAGAACCGGTACTACCCGAGGGACAAGGGGTAGGAGAAGTAGAAGAAAGAGGTGAAGGGCCAAGAGAAGATTGGCAAATGGGGGAGGTGCCTAGAAGACCGAGGGGCGGCCCAAGAGAGTTGCCAATTACAAAATTTCTGAAGTTGAATCCGCCTACCTTTTGCGGAACCGAAATAAAAGAGGACCCTCAACACTTCATTCGTGATGTAATTAGAATTGGAGAGTTGTTGAGGTGTTCGGGTGGAGAAATGGTAGAACTTGCCTCGTTTCAGTTGAGAGGCGCTGCAAGAATATGGTTTGAGTCAGTAAGGAAGAGATATGCTCAGAGAATTGCACCTATGACCTGGGAAGATTTTCAGAGGGAATTCCTAGGTCGGTTTCTATCTGAGGGAACTAAATATGCTAAGCGTCAACAGTTTGAAGATTTGTGGATGACGCCTAACATGACAGTGACAGAGTTTGAGCTACAGTACACGGAGTTAGCTCAATATGCTCCTGAATTGGTTCCAAATGAGAGGGAATTAATTAAGCGGTTCATCCATAGATTGGTTGAGCCATTGTTCATGGTACTGCTACCCCAGTGTGATCATTTTGAGACTCTAGCACAGGCTGCTGATTGTGCCAGAGTGATAGAGAATAGAAGAAAATTTGGGACGTCGGCAAATCCCAAGAACAAGCTGTTGATGAGCAGTGAAAGTCAAGGGTGGAAGAAGAAACAAAAGGTGACAGGAAGCTCGGGCGTAGTCTCAACTTTTGTGGGACAAGCAGGTGGACAAACTACTACTACCGCCACAGGTACTTGGAGGAACAATAGGCAGGATGGGCAGAGATCCCAAGGTAGTGGTCAGAGTGGTAGCCAGAGGCAGCAATGTGCAACATGTGGCAGGTATCATTTCGGTGTATGCCGGAAACTGGTGGGAGCGTGTTATACATGTGGCGAAATGGGCCACCTATCTAGGGAGTGTCCCAAAAGAAGGGAAGGTACAAGTGTAAGGAGTAATTTAACTCCAAGAACGACACCGATTCCAGCTCCACCGGTAAGGACGGTACCCCCTCAGATTAATACTTCTGGCGTGGGCAGAGGCAGAGGCACAGGAGCAGGTGGTAGAGGTACAGGTGCACCGGGAGGAGGACAGGCACGTGTATTTGCTTTGTCCAGGCAGGATGCGCATGCTTCCAACACTGTGGTAACAGGTACACTTACCGTATGCTCTCTCAAGGCCTTTGTATTATTTGACTCTGGGTCTACACATTCATACATGTCACATGCATTTGCACGGAAGTTAGAGAAACGCCCAACCAAGTTAAAAGAGACAGAAAAAGTCTCTACTCCGATGGGTAACTCAGTTCAAGTCAAATATGTTTATGAGTCGTGTGTGGTTGAAGTCGAGGGTCATGAGACAATGATAGATCTTCGCTTGCTACATATGGTGGATCTAGATGTTATTTTGGGCATGGACTGGTTGGCATCTTGTCATGCAGTGGTTGACTGTAGGGCCAAGTGCTTAAAGTTCAATATGCCTGGTGAAGAACCATTTGTGATATGGGGTGATGGTGGTGCATCACGGCCAAGCTTGATTTCGGCAATGCAAGCTTCCAAGTTACTTGAAAAAGGGTGTAAGGGGTATTTGGCATTCGTGAAAGACACTACGAAGGAAGTAGCTTCACCGGATCAAGTACCAGTGGTGCGGGAATTCTTAGATGTATTTCCAGAAGAGTTGCCGGGGTTGCCTCCCGATCGGGAAATTGAGTTCGAAATTGAATTGCAACCCGGTACTCTACCTATTTCTACACCACCATATCGAATGGCTCCTAAAGAATTGAAGGAGTTACACGCTCAATTGCAAGAATTGCTTGATAAAGGCTTTATTCGGCCAAGCTTTTCGCCGTGGGGTGCTCCGGTATTATTTGTGAAGAAGAAGGATGGCACTTTGAGATTGTGTATTGATTACCGGAAGTTGAATAAGGTAACGGTTCGCAATCAATACCCGCTTCCAAGAATCGATGATTTGTTTGATCAACTGCAAGGTGCCAAGCGGTTTTCCAAGATTGATTTGAGGTCTGGGTATCATCAGTTGAAGATCAGAAGTGAAGATGTACCCAAGACTGCTTTTCGAACCCGATACGGCCACTATGAATTTCTAGTTATGTCGTTCGGTCTTACTAATGCACCAGCAGCTTTCATGGATTTGATGAACCGGGTTTTCAAGCCATTCCTAGATAAGTTTGTCATTGTTTTTATAGATGACATTCTAATCTATTCTAAAAACGCGGAGGAGCACGCAACCCACTTGAGAATGGCATTACAAAAGCTCAGAGAAGAAAAGTTGTATGCTAAGTTCTCAAAGTGTGAATTTTGGCTGGATAGAGTCGCCTTTTTGGGTCACGTGGTATCATCAGAGGGAATCCACGTTGATCCAAGTAAGGTGGAGGCGGTGAAGAATTGGTCCCAACCAACCTCAGTCACAGAGATACGCAGTTTCTTGGGTTTGGCTGGGTACTACAGGAGGTTTGTGCAGGATTTTTCAAAGATCGCTGCACCTCTTACAAAGCTAACTCAGAAAGGGGTAAAATTTGAATGGAGTGACAAGTGTGAAGAAAGTTTTCAGAAATTGAAGGAGAGTCTCACCACAGCACCAGTCTTAGCACTTCCTGAAGGTACTGGAGGATATGTGGTTTACTGTGATGCTTCACGGATTGGGTTAGGGTGTGTTCTTATGCAACATGGGAAAGTAATTGCTTATGCGTCTAGGCAACTTCGGAAGCATGAGAGGAACTACCCGACTCACGATCTTGAGATGGCAGCGGTGGTATTTGCCTTAAAAATATGGAGGCATTACCTATATGGAGAAACTTGTGAAATTTATACAGACCACAAAAGCCTCAAGTACATATTTGAACAGAAAGACTTAAATTTGAGACAACGCAGGTGGATGGAATTGATAAAGGATTATGATTGTACAATTCTTTACCATCCTGGCAAGGCAAATGTTGTAGCAGACTGCTCTGAGCCGGAAGACAATGGGTAGCTTAGCCCATATTAGCGAAGTCCGGAAACCATTAATTCGGGAGTTGCATGAACTAGAGCAGTATGGAACTCAGTTTGAAATTGGAGATTCCAACTTGTTCTTAGCTCATATTCAAGCGAAATCAACTCTTATTGAGGAAGTGAAGTCCAAGCAAGATCAAGACGCCAACCTCAACCAGATTCGAGATGCAGTTAATGAGGGGAAATGGAATGATACTCGATTCTCTATTGATGAGAATGGCATACTCCGGTTGGAGGGAAGATTGTGTGTACCTATGGTGAATGGTTTAAAAGGAAAGATTCTTGATGAGGCACACAAGACCGCTTATACAATCCATCCCGGAGGTAACAAAATGTATCAAGATCTTAGGGAGCTATACTGGTGGAATGGTATGAAGAGGGATGTGGCAGACTATGTATCTAGATGCTTAGTGTGTCAGCAAGTTAAGGCTGAACACCAAAAACCCGCCGGAACGCTTCAGCAGATAGAAATTCCAGAGTGGAAGTGGGAGAGAATTACGATGGATTTTGTGTCAGGATTGCCGCGATCACAGAGGGGTTTTGATTCGGTTTGGGTTATAGTTGATCGGATGACCAAGTCCGCTCACTTCTTGCCGGTTAAGACCACTTACGGAGTGGGTCAGTATGCCCAGTTGTACATATCAGAGATAGTGAGGTTACACGGAGTTCCGGTGTCGATTATCTCTGACAGGGGGCCACAGTTTACCTCTCGGTTTTGGAGAGCATTGCAGGAGGCATTGGGGACTAGGGTCGATCTGAGTACCGCATTTCATCCCCAGACTGATGGGCAATCTGAGAGAACCATTCAGGTGTTAGAGGATATGCTTAGGGCGTGTGTTATGGATTTCGGCGGGAGTTGGGAGAGGTATTTACCGTTAGCAGAGTTTGCCTACAATAATAGCTACCAATCCAGTATACAGATGGCACCATTTGAGGCTTTATATGGCCGGAGGTGTAGATCCCCTATTGGGTGGTTTGAAGTCGGAGAGTCCAAGTTAGTTGGCCCGGAACTTGTTCAAGAAGCTATGGGCAAGGTAAAGATAATCAGAGAAAGGCTTGCGACGGCTCAAAGTAGACAGAAGTCGTATGCTGACAACCGTAGAAGGGAGTTAGAGTTTGCTGTGGGTGAGCAGGTATTCTTGAAAATTTCACCAATGAGAGGCGTAATGAGATTTGGCAAGAAGGGCAAGCTAAGTCCGAGATACATTGGGCCATTCGAGATTTTAGCACGTGTAGGGAAGGTTGCCTACCGCCTTCAATTGCCGGCGGAACTAGAAGGAGTTCATCCGGTGTTTCATGTATCAATGCTTCGCAAGTACTTGCCAGATCCTTCTCATGTGATCCAACCCCAAGAAGTACAACTAACCGAAGACTTGACATATGAGGAAATACCAGTGGAAATCTTAGATTATCAAGTAAAGAAGTTGAGATCGAAAGAAATCCCGTTGGTAAAGGTTCTGTGGCGGAATCATTCAGTCGAAGAAGCTACATGGGAAGTCGAGGCTGATATGCGCAGGACGTATCCTCGTCTATTTGAAAACTAAGGTTAGTATATTATTGAAATTCGAGGACGAATTTTCTTAAGGGGGGAAGATTGTAATATCCGGAATATTTTTAAAATAACGTTAAGGTCCTAATCTAATTTTTAATTGAAATTGGGAGAAAATTTGAAACAAATAAAATTTTTCGTGGACAAATTGGGACCTAACGGGAGATAACGGGTACAAGTCAACTAACCCCAAATTTCTTTTTTTTCTTTTTCACTAAAATAAATTCTTGAATTTATTTTAGTTAATCTTAGGTGATCAAATATTTTTTTTTCCTATATAAATATACATTTAAGAAATTTTTAAAAAAAAAATATGGGAGAGTGATGGGTGGAGGGGGGGTCACTCACGTGACCCCCCTATTTCATTTAGAATGCCATATACATCAAATTGCTTCAGCCCCAAATTCCCGAGAGTCACTGGAGCTAAGGAAAAAAAAGAAGAAAGAGAGAAACGTGAGGGCCAGTGACGCGAGCGAAGGGCGAAGTTTCGGGGAAGAAGAAGGAGGCTACGGCGGCGGCAGCTGGGTGGCGCTGGACCGTGTTCTGGCCGGAGAAGACGTCCACGGTGGTTGGAGGCGGCGTGCACGGCGGAAACGACGTTAAAGGACGCTAAAGTTGCGGGACTCCGTTTTAGCCGGATTTTCGCCGGAAAACGGCCGTTCCGAGCTCGGGGAAGGTGACTAGGAGCTTACTCTACCCCGTAGCATCACTCAATCCGATCGAATCGAGGTAAGGAGTCCCCAATCACTCAAACCCCAAATTTATCAATTTAGGGATTTTTGGAAAAATTCCAAATTGATACATTTGGTCATTCTAAGCTTCAATTGGATGTTGTTGGGTTGATTGGTAGTATGTGGGAGTAATCATATTGATAAATTGATGTTGGAAGTTATTAATGTGGAAAAACCTAGACTAATGAGTTTCCAATAGGATTTAAAGTGATTTGAAATGTTGGATGGATAGTATTAGAGCCGATTGGAGTGTTGAATTATTATTTTATAATGGTATAAATTATTAGAATAGACAAGGGGTTGAAGAATGAATAATTTGGCTTTAATTGGAAACTAGATTATTGATGAAGGAGATAAATTCTAGTTCATATAACCAATTTGGGATTAGGAGGTGAATTAGGAAGTTGGTTAGCCCGTGATAGACGCCGGAGAATTATTTAGTTAGTGAAATTCCTTAGTTGGGGCAAATTTCAACTTTTGAGTATATTGACCCACATGTGTGTATATGTGATAATAAGTTATAAGTGGAGTTGGAAATTGGTAAGTATGGGCCATTGGAAATTATGATTTTCATAGGTTATTAAATTAATAAAGGAATGAGAAAAGTCACATATGCACATTTGTTGGTAAATGGATAACTTGGGAAATATAAGTTGAAGGGAGGTTGGAAATTTAAATATAAATTTCAATGAATGTTCAAAGAAGGGGTAAAAAGGTAATGAGAACAAGTGTGAGACACTTGAAAAATGGCATAAAGAGAAAAAGAGAAATTTAGACCAAGAATGTGATTCTTGGCAAAGTTAAACACATTCATATGGCATAAGCATTTCATATGCATACATGTTGCATAGAATATAAATGTTAATGACGTACGTATATTCGATAGGTAACCGCGAGTCATCTGGAGCGGGAGTGAACTCCAGAATTGGAGCCGGGAAGCCGTCCAGGTGAGGGGTTTCCCATCCTTGCCCCAGGGTTGGATGTGGATGTGTAAAGGTGGTTTGATTGATGTCTTGATTGTAGAAATTATTAGAAATTGACATGCTATTGTTGATCCTAAAAAGGATTTATTTGAATATATTTGTGTTTGCGAATATTACTCGTGATAATATAGTACTGAAGGGTGTTCACGTGATGACACGGGACACGCCTAATAGTACGGATAAAAGGGGTAGGATATTGATATGAATTGAGTTCTGGCTGTCTTAATAACTAGAAACACACTCAAGAAACTAAACTCGTTTTCTCAAAACGTCGACGTATCTTGTTTTAAATGAATTTAGGATCTCCCTAGAATTAGGGATTTTCGAAACGAGGGCTGGGTACTAATTAAAGAATAGGCAAATTTCATAATGAGTTAGAAAGTCTTAGTGAGTTTTCACTAGTTAAGAGCAATAGAAAATTTTATACAGGGTAGATAGAGTCAAAACTCCAAGGTATGGCTTGGAAAGTGAATAGAGTCAAACAAAAGATAATCGCCCGTTGAGGCCATTGCCCTAGCCTGGCACTAGGGTCAGTTAAAACTAAAGATAATCGCCCGTTGAGGCCATTGCCCTAGCCTGGCACTAGGGTCAGTTAAAACTAAAGATAATCGCCCGTTGAGGCCATTGCCCTAGCCTGGCACTAGGGTCAGTTAAAAATATATATATAATTGCCGTGGAGGCCATTGCCCTAGCTTGGTTCTAGGGTCAGTTGTGTGATTTATTGCATTTAGTTTATCATGTAAATGGTGAATGTTTATGAGGAGTATGCTAGAGAATGCATGATATTAGGTTTATCTACGTGTAATGTTATATAAATGTTGCCTGGTCACTGTATAACACATGTTAAACCAGAAATTTCATGCGCGTGTGGATGTGAGTGTTTCCCTCTCCCCAGCTGCTGTGGTACCCACCACTTAGCCGAGGATGGGATTCTCCTCACTGAGTCAAGTGGTTAAGACTCACTCCTCTTTTTAAATATTTCAGATACAGGTATTGGACAGGCGTCGACGTCCGGGCAGTGACACGGACATCTCACCACTTGTAACGTTTCGTTCGCGTGGGTGGTTTTGTTTTGGTTATTCATATTTCATATTTTGAGTTGTAAATATATATATATATATTCTAAGTTGTAAATGGGATGTAAATATTTACAGCTTTTGAATTATATATGTTATCTAGCATTGTCGGCTTCACATGAACTTATAGATAGGATTCTGGGTGTTGGGAAGTCAATTATTTGTTTATATATATATATACGTTCCAACGCATGTGAATAGGATAGGTTGTACGTATTGAGACGTACAACCAATATGATATGGATATATACATACGTGTGAAGTTGTACATGGATGTGTGGAAATATATATACTTGCATGCGAATAGGATAGATTACACGCATTGAGGCGTGTGATCACGTATATACATAACTGTGAATGTGTATGTATATAAGATTGGTTGAACAGGTTATATATATGTTGCGTGTGAATAGGATAGATCATTCCCTTGTGGTTTGATCACTGTATATATATATATAACTATGTGTGATTGATTGTGTGATTGGTTGAATATACCTACTTGAAATGGGCTGAAGCGGCAATGAGAGCCGTGGATTGCAGGTTACCTAGGCCACAAAGGATGGTGTGGCCACTACCTATTATGTGCATATTGTTTGTGAGTGTGAAACAGGGTAGTTATATTATATGGTCATAGGGAAGGCTTACGGGTTTAGGGACGAAATTCTAACCCCGTGCCGGTCACGTACTCCTAAAATTGGGGTCGTGACACGCTCATCGGCGAAAACTGATTTAAAAAAATAAAAATGAATATAAAGTTTTCGAAACACTCATCAGCGAAAACTGATTAAAAATAGAAAAAGAATATCAAGTTTTCGAAACACTCATCGGCGAAAACTGATTAAAAAAAGAAAAATGAATATCAAGTTTTCTGAACACTCATCGGCGAAAACTGATTTAAAAAGGAAAATGAAAGTCAAGTATTCGAAACATTTATCGGTTAAAATTGATTAAAAAAAAGAAAAATGAATATCAAGTTTTCGAAACACTCATCGGTGAAAAATGATTAAAAAAAGAAAAATGAATATCAAGTTTTCAAAACACTCATTGGCGAAAACTGATGAAAAAAAAACAAAAATGAATATCAAGTTTTCAGAACACTCATCGGCGAAAAATGATTAAAAAAAGAAAAATGAATATCAAGTTTTCGAAACACTCATCGGCGAAAACTGATTAAAAGAAGAAAAATGAATATCAAGTTTTCAGAACACTCATCGGCAAAAACTGATTAAAAAAAGAAAAATGAATATAAAGTTTTCGAAACACATATCGGTGAAAACTAATTAAATATAGAAAATTGAATATCAAGTTTTCGAAACACTAATCGGCGAAAACTGATTAAAAAAAAAGAAAAATGAATATCAAGTTTTTGAAACACTCATCGGCGAAAACTATTTAAAAGAAAGAAAAATGAATATTACGTTTTCGAAACACTCATCGGCGAAAACTGATTAAAAATAGAAAAATGAATATCAAGTTTTTGAAAACACTTATCGGCAAAAACTGATTAAAAAAGAAAAATGATATCTAGTTTTAGAAACACTCATCGGCAAAAACAGATTAAAAAAAGAAAACTGAATATCAAGTTTTCGAGACACTCATCAGCGTAAACTTACTAAAACAAGAAAAATGAATATCAAGTTTCCGAAATACTCATCAATGAAAACTGATTAAAAAAATAAAAATGAATATAAAGTTTTCGAAACAATCATCGGCGAAAACTGATTAAAAAACGAAAATGAATATCAAGTTTTCGAAAGACTTAACACTGAAAATAGATTAAAAAAAGAAAAATAAATATCAAGTTTTCAAAACACTAATCGGCGAAAACTAATTAAAAAAACAAAAATAAATATCAATTTTTCAGAACACTCATCGGCGAAAACTGATTAAAAAAAGAAAAATGAAAATCAAGTTTTCAGAACACTAATCGGCGAAACTTATTAAAAAAAGAAAAATGAATATCACGTTTTCGAAACACTCATCGGCAAAAACTGATTAAAAGAAGGAAAATGAATATCAAGTTTTCGAAACACTCATCGGTGAAATATGATTAAAAAAAGAAAAATGAAAATCACGTTTTCGAAACAATTACCGGTGAAAACTATTTAAAAAACAAGAAAAATGAATATTACGTTTTCGAAACACTCATCGGCGAAAAATGATTAAAAATTGAAAAATGACTATCAAGTTTTCGAAACACTCATTGGCGAAAACTGATTAAAAAAATAAAAATGAATATCAAGTTTTCAAAACACTAATCAGCGAAAACTTACTAAAAAAAGAAAAATGAATATGAAGTTTTCAAAACACTCATCGACGAAAACTGATTAAGAAAAGTAAAAATGAATATAAAGTTTTCGAAACACTCATCGGCGAAACTGATTAAAAAAAGGAAAATGAATATCAAGTTTTCGAAACACTCATCGGTGAAATATGATTAAAAAAAGAACAATGAAAATCACGTTTTCGAAACAATTATCGACGAAAACTATTTAAAAAACAAGAAAAATGAATATTACGTTTTCGAAACACTCATCGGCGAAAAATGATTAAAAATTGAAAAATGACTATCAAGTTTTCGAAACACTCATCGGCGAAAACTGATTTAAAAAAACAAAAATGAATATAAAGTTTTCGAAACACTCATCGGCGAAAGCTGATTTAAAAAAGAAATATGAATATCAAGTTTTCAGAACACTCATCGGCGAAAACTGATTTTAAAAAGAAAATGAAAGTCAAGTATTCGAAACATTTATCGGTTAAAATTGATTAAAAGAAGAAAAATGAATATCAAGTTTTTGAAACACTCATGGGTGAAAAATGATTAAAAAAAAGAAAAATGAATATTAAGTTTTCAGAACACTCATCGGCAAAAACTGATTAAAAAAAGAAAAATGAATATCAAGTTTTCGAAACACTTATCGGTGAAAACTAATTAAATATAGAAAATTGAATATCAAGTTTTCGAAACACTAATCGGCGAAAACTGAATAAGAAAAAGAAAAATGAATATCAAGTTTTTGAAACACTCATCGGCGAAAACTATTTAAAAGAAAGAAAAATGAATATTATGTTTTCGAAACACTCATCGGTGAAAACCGATTAAAAAACGAAAAATAACTATCAAGTTTTCGAAACACTCATCGGCGAAAACCGATTAAAAAAAAGGAAATGAATATCAAGTTTTCGAAACACTCATCGACGAAAACTGATTAAAAAAATGTAAATGAATATCAAGTTTTCAGAAAACTCATCGGCGAAAATTGATTAAAAAATATATATATATAAAGTTTTCGAAACACTCATCGCCGAAAACTGATTAAAAATAGAAAAAAAAATTATCAAGTTTTCGAAACACTCATCGACGAAAATTGATTAAAAAAAGTAAAATGAATATCAAGTTTTCGAAACACTCATCGACGAAAACTGATTAAAAAAAGAAAATGAATTTCAAGTTTTCCAAACACTCATCGGCAAAAACTAATTAAAAAAGGAAAATGAATATCAAGTTTTGGAAACACTCATCGGTGAAAACTGATTAAAAAAGGAAAATGAATGTCAAGTTTTTGAAACACTTATCGGTGAAAACTGATTAAAAAAAGAAAAATAAATATCAAGTTTTCGAAACACTCATCGACGAAAACTGATTAAAAAAAAGAAAAATGAATATCAAGTTTTCGAAACACTCATCGGCGAAAACTGATTAAAAAACGAAAAATGACTATCAAGTTTTCAAAACACTCATCGACGAAAACTGATTAAAAAAAAAAGAAAAATGAATATCAAGTTTTCGAAACACTCATCGACGAAAACTGATTAAAAAAAAATAAAAAGAATATCAAGTTTTCAGAACACTCATTAGCGAAAGCTGATTAAAAAAAGAAAAATGAATATCAAGTTTTCGAAATCACTCATCGGCGAAAACTGATTAAAAAAAATAAAAATGAATATAAAGTTTTCGAAACACTCATCGGCGAAAACTGATTAAATGTAATACCCCGAATAAATTTCAAGGATTTAAGAATGATTTATTTCGGGGCTAGGAATTAAAACTTTAAAAAAAAGAATATAGAAAATGTATGAAAGTTAAAAGAAATCGAAAAGGAATTTTTTCGAAGATTGTAATACCCGAGGGGTATTTTTGGAATCAAGTCAAATATATAGTAAGACTTAGAATGATCATCATTTGGAGTTGGAATGTAAAATAATAGTAATAATAATAATATATATACAAGTAAATAAATAGAAATATGTATATATATAGATAAATAATCCTAATTAAGAAATGAAGGGATAATATGAAATTGATAGAATTTTTATGTTGAGGTTGGACATTTTGACTAAATAAAATAAAAATAATTTTTTTGGAATGAAATAAGAATTTTTGGGTTATTATTAAGATTTTAATTGCTTTAGATTTGGGAATTTGATAAATTAAAATAAATACTAAATTCAAATACAAAAATGTAAATTGGGCTAAATATGAATCATATGAATTATTTCGAGCTTATAGTTTAAATTTGAGAATTTTTCAGAAATAAAATTGTACTAGGTAGAAAATTCTCATCTGCTAGACACTCAGTGACAGATATTTTTATTAGGCCTATGATTACCCAAAATTTTCTAAATTTTTCTATTCTTACCCAAAAATAAATCTAGATGAGAAAATCCAATCAAAACTCTATTTCACCATTTCTCAAAAGTTGTCAAATGTCCAAAAGACCCTTAAGTCCCAAATCCAATTTAAGAACCCTTGTTTTCTTTCTCTAGCAGCACACATACCCCTTCTTTTCCTCCATCTTCTTCTTCCTCTTCATCTCAATTCTCTCTTAGGTTAAAAGAAAAAAAAGACCTATTACTTTCAATCAATTTCTTTGCTTCCCTCGTCAATTCAATGATCACTCAAGCTTCACCTCGCATCTTGGAGCACCATAGAGCTTGGACAACTCTTCTAAATCCCCAAATTCGGATTTCTCAAGGGTAAGCTCTAAAATCATGCCTCCACTTCTTAAATCATGATTTTCTTGTTGGGAATGAGTTACTAGTTGATATTATATCACCCTAAAACTCTTTTAGGATGTAGAGAACACACAAATCATGAACTATATGGTTGTTTTTGCTCTAGGAACCCTAAGGTGCGATTTTTGCCATTTTTGGAAAGATTTGTGGATTTCATTAGAATTGTTGGTATGTATGAACTTTAAATTATATGTTTAGATATCTTAAATGATTTGGAATGATGCCCAATGGTTAGGTTGGTGATATGTGAACCCTTGATGAAAGTTAGGACTTTCCACATTTGGCAAAATTTCCATTAATTGAGCTTGGAGAGTGAACAAGGTTGTGAGATTAAATAATTATGTATTAAATTGTGTTTAATCTGGAAAGAACACCAAATGATGACCATAGGCCAAGTAAATGAACTTGGGGGTTGGATAAATGTAAGAAGTCATAAGAAAAGAAACTAGGAAATTGTATGAAATTTGATATCGATTGAATCGGTTGTATGTGATAGGGTTCAAGTACTTCCTTGGAGACCAGAGTGCTCAAAGGGAATGCTAAGTGAAGCGGCCAAGGTGAGGGTTCTTCCATCTCTGCTCCTAGGGTTGTATGCTTATGTGGATTACATGAGTATGTACATTCTCTGCTTGTTTGGTATGTGTTAGCTAGAGGTATAGAAGGCTAAAAGAATGAAAGAACTAGCAATAGGTTGTGGAAAGTAACTTGCATAGGAAAACATAGGAGTAGAGTACAACTGTTTGCTATGATTGGTGTGTTACAAATCCAACTCATACACTCCGGAGGCATGATGAGTATTTTATTAAATCTTTTTCCACGACGGTGGCAAGAGTCCTTGTACGGAAGGACTAAAGTTTTAATTTGAAAACTCATCAAGACGGTGACTTAAATTATAATCATGCAAAGAGAGTTATTGGTGGGTTTCGGATTTGATTATGCTAGCGATGTGAGACATCGACTAGAACAACGTCAGATGGCACTTGAGACCTCAGTTTTATAATCACCATTGTCACGACCCCCTATCGGGCGTCCGTGACCGGCACGGGAGGTAGGATTTCTTCTATCCCGTAAGCCTCTAATCCCTGATTGACATTGGGGTGAGTCAAACGGACTCAGTGAGAGGCTCTCCCATCCCTGGTGTAGTAGCGGGTACCACTACAACTGGGGGAAAGGAGCCAATCACAATCACATACGCATATAACAGATTTTGAGATTCCATATATTAAGTGGTTAGGCAATTAGCATATATCATATTCACAATAAAGAATTTAAAGCATGGTTTCACATACGTTCAAATTCATAGCTACATCATATCACGATTTAACATATAACTCCAACTGGTCACCTGTATTCAATTAACCGTAATCATAAACTGGCTCGAAGGCAATATCTCACGTGAGCAATATGGGAACCTAGTTGATCATTCTAGGAACCCCTGACCCCAAGACTTTACTTGGAACATTAATCTGACTCCAAGACTTCACTCGGAGCATAGCCGGCGACTCATCTGACCTCGATTTACCCAAGGCAATAGCCACAATGTGGTGTACTCATATACTTGCATTTCTGTGAGTTTGACTCAAGATAACAGACTCAATCTACCCGGACCATCCGTGATAGACTCGGTTCCCGCGTTGTACCATAAATGACCCCTATGGACCACTACTTATTCATTTTACTTCTCCTTAGGCAAATCTAAGTTTCCAAGTGGTTTTCTAGATCGGAATCTCTCGGTTTAAAACAAGGTCACCTATGTTCATTTTCTTTAAGAGCTTACATACACCACCACACTTTTCAGATAATAATCAATAAGGTTGGTTTCTAGTACCACAAGACTACCACAAATAAAATTGACTCGATCTTACCCCGATCTCGTATAGGTCCCGAGGACCTTCTTTGCATATAAGGCTCCTTGAGCCACCATCACTTTTTACAGTTCACATATACACATATAGCACGTTATCACATATATCATAATTTAGGAACAACAATAGCATGTTATCTATTATATGATTCCTACAAGTAGGCAAGAAGGCAAACCATATATCCATATCCGCAGTCAACCCTATAGGACAAGGATAGGAAAGCCCCTCACCTGTTTGGCCCCTCTGATTGGTTCTCGGTGTGCCCGAAGGTCCACTCACCGTATGGTGCCCTATATACATATACTTGAGAGATTTAGAAACTTGAAATTTCAACCACTATCGTGTACATGTAACGCTAATGCTCATGTTCTTTCTAATTAATTCCATAGACTAGTTGTTGGCTTGGAATGCCCTCAACTAGTTTTCGGAACACCTAGCATGCTTCTATTCGTATTCAACCCTTGCTTAATCACACTATTCGGAAGCCTTGATTTGGGAATGCAAAGTTACCCAATTCCACCTCTATGTGTCCATGTGAAGTTTCCATTAAACAAGTCTTGAATTTATGGCTCAAGAGAGTCATAATTTCTACTTGTCCAAGATTTCCATTTACTAAAATAACTTTCAACACTTTACCTACACATGAATACACATATCCGGGTACATGTAAGATTAGAAAATTGTCTCTTTTTCCCCGAACCGGGTTCCAGGAGAGACGGGAATTACTCGGGTTTTAATCCCTCGTACATTCTAATAATTTTAATAATTATATAATCACAATTTCCACCTATTAATGCACCCCCAATCAGTCCACAACACCTTTAAACCTTAATAACCACATTTTCCTACAATTTTTCCAACCCGGATAAATTCCATCAATTTGGTTCCGGTTCCTAAGCTTCCAACTCACTTCCTAGCATGTAAATACTTCAATTTAGGACCCAGAATACTCAGATTGAATCAATTGGGGTCTTTCCAAAATTACCTAAAATTGATAAAATTGGGGTTTGAGAGTTTCGGGACTTCTAACCTCGATTCAACCGGTTAGAAGGACGATATGGAGTAGAGGAGACTCCCAACCACCTTCCCCAGTGAAGAGACGGCGTTTTCCCGTGAGAAACCCTCTCCCTCTTGGTTTCTCTCTCTAGCCCGCGACTCTCTCTCCTCCAGCACAACGATGGCATTTTTCGTGCGACTCTCTCTCACTCCGGCACCGGCTCGCATGTCCGGCCACCCACGCGTGCTCCTTCCGTGCGTTCCGTTCAGCTCTCTCTGCCTCCGTGCGGGTCTCTCTCTCTCGCGTTTTCCTGCTGTTTCTTTCCTCACTGCTTCTTCCCCTTTTCCTTTCCTTCACGCGTGATGGCCCTCTTCTCTTTTTTTATTCTTTTCTTTACTCTTTCTTATATAATATATATACATATCACATAAATAAAATTCTGGTGTAATAATAAGTAAGAAAAGAAATGTAAAAATTTAGGATTTAAAGTAATTTGTACTAAGAAAAAAAGTAGTAGGATAGTGTTTATTTTTCTTTATCTCATTTTCCACTTTTAACTTAGTTAATTTAATTTAATTTAACTAATTATGCTAGTCAGAATATTCTCGGGTATTACAACCATGACGATGGTCATTGCCCTATCCTGGCAATAGGGTCAGAAAGGTTTTAAATTGCTATGACGATAGCTTGAGGCTCAAAGAGTGCATCTGGATGGGTATATGAGTTATATCCTGTTGGGGATACTTGTACATATTAATAAGGAGAAGAATTGTTGATCCTTCGGGAAAGATACAAAGAATCCTATTAATATGTGAGACTAAGGTAAGGAGACACGAGAGGAACCTACGGGTGAATCGTGAGCCTAGCCTAGTAAAAGAGAAATCATCATGTGGAGTTGGTCTAGGGGTGTCAGTGGCCATGCTTAGAGACGTCGTGCCGTGCCCGCCATGTGGCCTGGTTGGGTAATGGACGAGTGGGCTCAAGCTATTGCCCCGTAGCAAGGGGTTAGGACGTGTCACGTGGTGGCTATGCGTCAGTTGCTTGATAGATAGAAGTTGATTGTGTTTGATTAACAAAATTGTCACGAGGTGACCAGTACCCAAGTGAATGGGTTAAGTATGTTTTGCCACGTGGTGGCCAGTGGCCCGAGTGCACGGATTTGAAGTAGAAAAAAACCACGTAGTGGCTAGTAGATACCCCAGGGTTGGGGAGATTAAGTAGATGTATGTTTAGCATCTGTGTGTATGTATAAATTGTCTGTGGTTGCATATAACTGTTGATTGTGCAGCGTAGTGGTAACGTACAGGACTACGTCACCACACGTTTTGTTGATTCAAACGTGTTGAACGTGAGTGTACCGGTAGGTAAAAGCCGGCACTATGTGTTACATGTTACTTGCTTATTGATGACGTGGAATAAACTGCTGCATGCTTATATCTGTTAAATGCATGTGAGTGTTTGGGTGAAATTTCTGTTATTGTGTGATCACCAAGAATGCATGCTAACTCATAGTAACTAGTTGTTTGTGCATGTGGTTGTGTATGATTCCCAGTCCTAGCGGTAAGCTACCCGCCTTGCGCCGGGGATGGGAGAGTCCTCACTGAGTCGCGTGGTTAAGACTCACACCTCATTTTTACTACACAGAGACAGGTTAAGTACAGGTGAATGAAGTCTCGGTGGAGCGAGGGTTGAGCAACATTCTCCAAGACCCACAACTTGTTCATGTGGGTGAATAAAGTGTAATTTGTAATTTAATTTACTTTATCATTGTATCATAAAGTAAAAGGGTAGACGTACCCAATTAGATTGTATTACTAAATCTAGAACTGCCAGCTTCACACACCTTAAAGATCAGGATTTATTTTACTACGTTACAGGGAAATTTGCTTTCAAAATATATGTATATATACATAAATCTGTTGCATGTGAATAGGATAGGCAACATCTTTGGATGTGTAGCCAGTACACAGATTATATATTATGTGTGTTTTCCTATATCTATATCCTAAAGCTGCGCTGGCCGTGGATTTGTTTGCCTAGGATAGGCCACCATTTCGGTGTAGCCATGGTATTATACTGCATGTGGATGTATTTTCAATAATAGATATTCTGTCAATTAGGTGATAAGGCTTACAGGCATAGGGATATTCCCTGTGTCTGTGCCGGTCACGGTCCTCTAAACGGGGGTCGTGACAAACTTGGTATCAGAGCCTGGTTGTTCTTTAAGGGTGTGAAGCTAACTAGTAGTCTCGGGAGTCAGTTGGGCTATCCATTACGAATCCGGACGTAACGGTGGATCCGACGGGCACTTGTGAGGGTGCTCAGGATGTTGAGTCATAAATTCTTTCGAGTCATCGCTTTAGGCATAGAATTTGTATGTGGAATTCTATGCAAAGCATATAACCTGTATAGTAAACAAGTGCCGATGAGCACTAGGGCGTAATCAGGGGTGGTAGTGACCCCGAGAACCTTATAACGCAATAATATGGAAATGAGACATCCATGGAGGATGCTACCAAGACACAGACACATTTGGTTGAATTGTAGGCAGGAATGCACTACAATGTGTGATTGTTTTGCAAGTGTTAAATGAGACGATGCGTATGCTCTGTTAGCGGCGCATTGTGTGCTATGGTATAGGCACAAATTGTTGATTATAGTATGGAATGCAAGTAGAATAGAAATATGCAGTGAATGGTAGTTCAGGCTAGGGATAATGTGTAAAGTGAAAGAAAAGACACGCTTGGCGTGTAGAAAAGAAAGTAAGCCCATGGGGCGATTGAAATGGAAAGTTTACAGACAAGAATAAACAGGGCCATGAGGCATGAGACCGATAGAAAGATGACCACGTGAATGGGTCACGACTGTGCGGCATGCTATGGCTGAAGGAAGTGAGTTGTCCTTTTAGGAAGTAAACAGAAGAGAGGTAGTGTATGCCACAGTATAGAAGTAGAAGTCTACGGACTAGAAAAATCAGGATACGGTATATGGAAGGGCAAAGTGGCCGAACCATATGCCGTAGAGATAGATGATAAGAAGTATAGGCGTATGTAAACGCATAGAGCGTGACCATATGCTGAGCAGGAAACAGAGTAAATGGTAAGGCACAGGGAAGGAGCCTAGTCCAACCCTGCACCCGATCCATGAATTGCTAGTTCCATAAGCAAACAAGGGGGAAAAGAAGGGATTAAGCCCAACCAAACTCTCTTCGATTGGTCAAGGAAGAGCATAAAGAATAAGATATTGATCACATGAGAAATTTTTGTAAAAATCTTTTTGGTCTTTCCGGATGAGAGATTCTGAAGGCAAATTTTTCATGAAAACTTTTTCTCAATTATGTCATTCCAATTGGTTAAACCCTAATGATTAACGAAAACCTTAGGCGTCGTTTTCTAAGAAATAAACTTGAATTAATATTTTTTTTAACCCCAGGGTGCCTAAGAAAACTAACTCATGTGACCAATACCCTATCAAACAATAATCCTTTTACAGGTAAGCTGTATATGGATGCTAGAAGTAGTTGAGAAATCACTCGCTTGGAGTAATTAAAGTTAAGTAGACATTGAAAAGCACTAGAGAGTGCTAAAGTACCAAGGGAGTATACAGGTAAACCTAAGGGTTACCAATTAAGGGGCCATAGGGTGATAATGGACCCGAAAGTATTAGACCGAAGTAGGTCTAGAAGTGGGAATGGGCACAGAACTTCGGGTACCGTCCAGAGATAAGAAATTGGGTGCTATTGAGGTAGATAGCTCTCAAACGAGATAAACCCCAAAGGGACTCGTGAAGGCCCGAGGGGAGAGAAAGTACATAGGGATAAGTAGTCCCATAAGGGGGGAAGAGCGGAAGCCTATGGGACCCCATAGGATAAGAGTCAAGTAGGAGGTGGAGAACCAACTACTACCGTAAGTGTATGTATAGTACACATATTGTAGTGGACATAGTTAGGTAAGCTAATTCCACAGGTTAGTGAACCGTAAATCCGTTAGTTTGAAGCCCGTGTATGGGTGGAGACTGAGTGGACAAACCAAACGTATCAATGGCCATATGGGTGCCATAAAGGGAAAAAAATTAACCGTAAGGACAATTAATTGAGAAGGAGAATTTAGTGAGTAACAAGTATTGAGAAATACTCGAAGAAAGAGTACCACGTAGGTACGAAATGAGAAGAAGAGAGTGAATACGGGAATGGAGTCGGGTAAGCATCGGGGGATGCGAGCCAAATGATAAAACAGGTATGCTACCGTTGGGGGCGATTGGAACCCAATGGGTAACACACTTGCAAGAGGCGGTATATGTTCGTGAACATACGCCACACCGTAAGAAAGGAAAGAGTCAAACCGTGGGAGCGGATCCCGTTTGGTCAAAGGGAGTAGGGCATGCCCGGAAGGGTTCATGCTGGAGTTGATGGATCAAATATTCCAAGTAGGAATACAGGATCTAAATAGTTGAGGATTCCGAGTGGGCCAAGTTGGGGTAAAATCCAACGGAAACCTAATGAGTAGAGTTAGCATAGGATGTGCAACTCTAACTGGACTAACCTGAGGATGGTAGAGATCCACAGTCATAGTCGTTAAGCAAGGTCTTCGGATATGAAGACCGAACCGAGCCTGACGCAGAGTAATGAGTATGATGGTAAGGAGGAGACTGATGAGTTTCCATTATAAACAAAAATGACTACAAGTAGTAGTCAGAGAAGAGTCTATGTCAGTGAGACATAGGATGTCGACAGGGAGTAACTTGAAGTGGTTATGGAAACCACTAAGGGTAAGTGTAGGAGTCTGGAAAAGAAAGGGAAACACGAGTCATAATTGTAAGATCCTTTACCGTTTGGTGGAGAAACGGTAAGTGTAATACATAGTTGTGCTAGTGTCATGGCATGTAGCTTCGTTAGGACACGAGTAAGGTAAACCGAGTCGGTAGTGAGTGTAACAACCTCGGAAGGGTTGGGTACACTGATGACAAAAAAAAAAGTATAAACACCTACGTAGGGTGTATGCCGTGTAAGCGGTAAGTCTACATGTAGAGTAGAGGGTGTAGTAAGATGTAAACGGACTTTTCTGGAGAATTTGTTTACAAAGAATATATCGAGGGAATACCGGCAGAAGGGTAGCTGTTTGGCAGAAGAGAATACTTAAGTTGGGGACTCTGATGTAGTGGAGTACTTCGTCAGTTAGAGTTTATAGAAATAGAACCTAGTGTGCTACGCAAATAGCTAGTGTCTTGGCGTGTTCCAAGACGGATATAAGAAGTCACTACGAAGGTAGCTAGTCGAACAAGCAGATTGACTCAAGGTAAGCCTCACTTGAGAAGGCAATAGTTAACTCCTCGGAGAACTAAATTGGAGCATGGCATGTGGTACATGCCAGACACTCCATTGCAAAAAGAAAAAAAAATTTTTTGATAGCACAAAGTAAATTAAAACGAGGGGAGTTAGGTATCCTAGGGGAAGGATACGACGACAGATAGAGTCTGTCGGTTAACACCTCGCGGACGGATGATTAACTACGAAACTAGAAATACAAATGATTAAAGAAAGAATATGTGGAGACCAGATAGAGACTTTGAGCCTCTACAAAAGAAAGATGAACTGTAGGGTAAAACGGTAAAACTTCCACATTGAGGGAAACCATAGATAAAATTGAGCCAAGGGGATGACAACAAGCCAATAACCCTATGAAGGAGATGAAATTCGGGGACCGAGTTTCTTAAGGGGGGAAGAATGTAATACCCCGGAAAAATTTCAAGGATTAAAGAATGATTTATTTAAAATTTCGAGGATTTAAGAATGATTTATTTCGGGGCTAGGAATTATAACTTAAAAAAAAAGAATATAGAAAATGTATGAAAGTTAAAAGAAACCGAAAAGGAATTTTTTTCGAAGATTGTAATATCCGAGGGGCATTTTTGGAATCAAGTAAAATATATAGTAAGACCTAGAATGATCATCATTTGGAGTTGGAATGTAAAATAATAGTAATAATAATAATATATATACAAGTAAATAAATAGAAATATGTATATATATAGATAAATAATCCTAATTAAGAAATGATGGGATAATATGAAATTGATAGAATTTTTATGTTGAGGTTGGACATTTTGACTAAATAAAATAAAAATAATTTTTTTGGAATGAAATAAGAATTTTTGGGTTATTATTAAGATTTTAATTGCTTTAGATTTGGGAATATGATAAATTAAAATAAATAATAAATTCAAATACAAAAATATAAATTGGGTTAAATATGAATCATATGAATTATTTCGAGCTTATAGTTTAAAGTTGAGAATTTTTCAGAAATAAAAATTGTACTGGGTAGAAAATTCTCATCTGCTAGAAAGTCAGTGACAGATATTTTTAATAGGCCTATGATTACCCAAAAATTTCTGAATTTTCCTATTCTTACCCAAAAATAAATCTAGATGAGAAAATCCAATCAAAACTCTATTTCACCATTTCCCAAAAGTTGTCAAATGTCCAAAAGACCCTTAAGTCCCAAATCCAATTTAAGAACCCTTGTTTTCTTTCTCTAGAAGCACACAGCACGCATACCCCTTCTTTTCCTCCATCTTCTTCTTCCTCCTCATCTCAATTCTCTCTTAGGTTAAAAGAAAAAAAGACCTATTACTTTCAATCAATTTCTTTGCTTCCCTCGTCAATTCAAGGATCACTCAAGCTTCACCTCGCATCTTGGAGCACCATAGAGCTTGGACAACTCTTCTAAATCCCCAAATTCGGATTTCTCAAGGGTAAGCTCTAAAATCATGCATCCACTTCTTAAATCATGATTTTCTTGTTGGGAATGAGTTACTAGTTGATATTATATCACCCTAAAACTCTTTTAGGATGTAGAGAACACACAAATCATGAACTATATGGTTGTTTTTGCTCTAGGAACCCTAAGGTGCGATTTTTGCCATTTTTGGAAAGATTTGTGGATTTCATTAGAATTGTTGGTATGTATGAACTTTAAATTATATGTTTAGATATTTTAAATGATTTGGAATGATGCCCAATGGTTAGGTTGGTGATATGTGAACCCTTGATGAAAGTTATGACTTTCCATATTTGGAAAAATTTCCATTAATGGAGCTTGGAGAGTGAACAAGGTTGTGAGATTAATTAATTATGTATTAAATTGTGTTTAATCTAGAAAGAACACCAAATGATGACCATAGGCCAAGTAAATGAACTTGGGGGTTGGATAAATGTAAGAAGTCATAAGAAAAGAAACTAGGAAATTGTATGAAATTTGATATCGATTGAATCGGTTGTATGTGATAGGGTTCAAGTACTTCCTTGGAGACCAGAGTGCTCAAAGGGAATGCTAATTGAAGCGGCCAAGGTGAGGGTTCTTCCATCTCTGCTCCTAGGGTTGTATGCTTATGTGGATTACATGAGTATGTAAATTCTCTGCTTGTTTGGTATGTGTTAGCTAGAGGTATAGAAGGCTAAAAGAATGAAAGAACTAGCAATAGGTTGTGGAAAGTAACTTGCATAGGAAAACATAGGAGTAGAGTACAACTTTTTGCTATGATTGGTGTGTTACAAATCCAACTCATACACTCCGGAGGCATGATGAGTATTTTATTAAATCTTTTTCCACGACGGTGGCAAGAGTCCTTATACGGAAGGACTAAACTTTTAATTTGAAAACTCGTCACGACGGTGACTTAAATTATAATCATGCAAAGAGAGTTATTGGTGGGTTTCGGATTTGATTATGCTAGCGATGTGAGACATCGACTAGAACAACGTTAGATGGCACTTGAGACCTCAGTTTTATAATCACCATGACGATGGTCACTGCCCTATCCTGGCAATAGGGTCAGAAAGGTTTTAAATTGCTATGACGATAACTTGAAGCTCAGAGAGTGCATCTGGACGGGTATATGAGTTATATCCTCTTGAGGATACTTGTACATATTAATAAGGAGAAGAATTGTTGATCCTTCGGGAAAGATACAAAGAATCCTATTAATATGTGAGACTAAGGTAAGGAGACACGGGTGGAAGCTACGGGTGAACCGTGAGCCTAGCCTAGTAAAAGAGAAATCATCCTGTGGAGTTGGTCCAGGGGTGTCAGTGGCCATGCTTAGAGACGTCGTGTCGTGCCTGCCATGTGGCCGAGTTGGGTAATGGACGAGTGGGCTCAAGCTATTACCCCGCAGCAAGGGGTCAGGACATGTCACGTGGTGGCTATGCGTCAGTTGCTTGATAGATAGAAGTTGATTGTGTTTGATTAACAGAATTGTCACGAGGTGACCAGTACCCAAGTGAATGGGTTAAGTATGTTTTGCCACGTGGTGGCCAGTAGCCCGAGTGCATGGGTTTGAAGTAGAAAAAAACCACGTAGTGGCTAGTAGATACCCCAGGGTTGGGGAGATTAACTAGATGTATGTTTAGCATCTGTGTGTATGTATAAATTGTCTGTGGTTTGCATATAACTATTGATTGTGCAGCGTAGTGGTAACGTACAGGACTACGTCACCACACGTTTTGTTGATTCAAACATGTTGAACGTGAGAGGACCGGTAGGTAAAAGCCGGCACTATGTGTTACATGTTACTTGCTGATTGATGACGTGGAATAAACTGCTGCATGCTTATATCTGTTAAATGCATGTGAGTGTTTGGGTGAAATTTCTGTTATTGTGTGATCACCAAGAATGCATGCTAACTCACAATAACTAATTGTTTGTGCATGTGGTTGTGTATGACTCAGTCCCAGCGGTAAGGTACCCGGCTTGCGCCGGGGATGGGAGAGTCTTCACTGAGTCGCGTGGTTAAGACTCACACCTCATTTTTACTACATAGAGACAGGTTAAGTACAAGTGAAAGAAGTCTCGGTGGAGCGAGGGTTGAGCAACATTCTCCAAGACCCACAACTTGTTCATGTGGGTGAATAAAGTGTATATATTTTGAAAGCAAATTTTCCCTGTAACGCAGTAAAATAAATCCTGATCTTTAAGGTGTGTGAAGCTGACAGTTCTAGATTTAGTAATACAATCTAATTGGGTACGTCTACCCTTTACTTTATGATACATTTTAAAGTAAATTAAACTACAATTACAATTCATTCACCCACATGAACAAGTTGTGGGTCTTGGAAAGTTTTGTTCGTTCCTCGCTCCACCGAGACTTCTTCCACCTGTACTTAACCTGTCTCTGTGTAGTAAAAATCAGGTGTGAGTCTTAACCACGCAACTCTGTGAGGACTCTCCCATCTCCGGCACAAGGCGGGTACCTTACCGCTGGGACTGGGAGTCATACACAATCACATGCACAAACAACTAGTTACTGTGAGTTAGCATGCATTCTTGGTGATCATACAATAATAGAAATTTCACCCAAACACCCACATGCATTTAATAACTGTAAACATGCAGCAGTTTATTCCACGTCATCAATCAGCAAGTAAACATGTAACATATAGTGCCGGCTTTTACTTACCGGTCTTCTCACGTTCACTGTGTTTGAATCAAGAAAACGCGTGGTGACGTAGTCCTGTACGTTACCACTATGCTGCACAATCAACAATTATATACAACCACAGACAATTTATACATTCACACAGATGCTAAACATACATCTACTTAATCTCCCCAACCCTGGGGTATCTACTAGCCAATACGTGGTTTTTTTCTACTTCAAACCCGTGCACTCGGGCTACTGGCCACCACGTGGCAAAACATACTTAACCCATTCACTTGGGTACTGGTCACCTCGTGACAATTCTGTTAATTAAACACAATCAACTTCTATCTATCAAGCAATTGATGCATAGCCACAACGTGGCACGTCCTGACCCCTTGCTGCGGGGCAATAGCTTGAGCCCACTCGTCCACTACCCAATCGGGCCATATGGCGGGCACGGCACGACGTCTCTAAGCATGGCCACAGACACCCCTGGACCAACTCCACAGGATGATTTCTCTTTTACTAGGCTAGGCTCACGGTTCACCCGTAGGTTCCTCCCGTGTCTCCTTACCTTAGTCTCACATATTAATAGGATTCTTTGTATCTTTCCCGAAGGATAAACAATTCTTCTCCTTATTAATATCTACAAGTATCCTCAACAGGATATAACTCATATACCCGTCCAGATGCACTCTTTGAGCCTCAAGCTATCGTCATAGCAATATAAAACCTTTCTGACCCTATTGTCAGGATAGGGCACTGACCATCGTCATGGTGATTATAAAACTGAGGTCTCAAGTGCCATCTGACGTTGTTCTAGTCGATGTCTCACATCGCTAGCATAATCAAATCCGAAACCCACCAATAACTCCCTTTGCATGATTATAATTTAAGTCACCGTCGTGACAAGTTTTCAAAATAAAAGCTTAGTCCCTCCGTACAAGGACTCTTGCCACCGTCGTGGAAAAGATTTAATAAAATACTCATCATGCCTCCGGAGTGTATGAGTTGGATTTGTAACACACCAATCATAGCAAACAATTACACTCTACTCCTATGTCTTCCTATCCAAGTCACTTTCCACCACCTATTTTCTAATTCTTTCATTCTTTTAGCATTTTATATCTCTAGCTAACACATACTAGACAAGCAGAGAATATACATACTCATGTAATCCACATAAGCATACGACCCTAGGAGCAGAGATGAAAGAACCCTCACCTTGACTAACCTTCCATGCAATGCTCTCCTGTAACTTTAGCCTCCTTGGAGTCCCTGTTGCACTCTATTTCGCGTCGTTGTCCCTATAAGAACAACATTTACTTCATTAAAGTTATTACTTAGCTTAACTTGTTATTTATCTCTCCATTACTCTCACCTGTAGTCCATGGTTGCCATAGAGTCATGCTCTTGGTCTTATTGGACTTCTCTATCCCGACTTATGTGTATCCTTCCTCGGACACTTGACTTGCTCGAATGTAACACTCTACTTGAGTGTTTTACATACTTGGATTTGAGTATTATACCTCTATCTAACTTGTATTCACATCTAAGGAAGCTTATCTAACTTGATTGGAAGGAATCCTAATTTTAGGAAGGTCTAAGCATTTTGTTTCAACTTGTTTTCTTACTCGGGTTCTAAGAAATCTAGTTTCTAAACCTCAATACACCTCTAATTCACCCTACTTAAGGCTTCCTAATAATTATGAAGGAATAAAATTATCATTTTAGAATTTGGACTTCATTGTTCCGCAAGTTTCCATCCTTGAGAAACAAGAAGGTACCTAAAATAATTCTTAACAAATATTCATAATTATCCTCGGGTGTTTAAGATCGAAGAGAGGAGATTTAAAACTCTCAACGTCACCCTTAAAGTGTATTTGGACAACCCGAGCATGGACCCAGTACGTTAACGTCAAGGTTCAACCTTAGTAACCTCGGGCCAGCTCTTCACGGGTCTTGTTTAGCTAATATTCCAACTATAAAATTTTAATAATACCAATCAAAGTCTATTTACTCAAATCCAGGCTCAATCCTAATCATCAACAATTTTCCCCAATTTGAAAATAATTATAATTTCAACCCCAAATCCTTCCAAATTCGAATTTGAGCAAATCCGAGAATATATTCTTGATTCCTACCCCAACTAAGTGTTCAAGAACACTTTCTAGGTCTCAATCTACCCTCGAAACAATCCAATCGAAGGTGGATCGAAGAAATCCCTAAAAATGGAGAAATTAGGGGTTTCAAATGAAATTGGGGTTACCAACCTTTGATTCGATTGGTGGAAGGTGTGGAAGATGTTGTAACCGAGCTCCGGTGACCTTTCCCGGCGTCGGCTAGCTCTTCTCCGACGAGTTTCCGGCAAACCGCCCTCCTCCCCTTCTTCCTCTTCACGCATGACTCTGTCTCTCTCTCTGTCGTTTTTCTTTCTCTTTCTTCTCTCTCTCACTCGTGCTCTCTCACTTTCTCTTATTCTTTCTTTCTTTCTTTCTTTTCATTCTTTTAAAACCCACGTCTACCCCTCCCAATTTAAATAATAATAATAATAATAAAATAATTATAATAAATAAATAAATAAATATAGTTATAATAAAATAATTAATAATTAAATAATAAATAAATATTATTAAAAATAAATTAATTAATTATTACATAATTAATAACTAATATGTATTTTGAATTTAATCCTTTTTCCTATTTAATTCAGGTTTCCAATTCTTAGGTCCCGAATTAAATCCCAAATTTTTTCTACTTCTTTTCTTTCCCTTTTTATTTTATTTTAAACTTAAAAAAATTTCTTTCCGGTTTCTTTTAACTTTTACATATATTTTATTTTATTTTTTCTAAGGTTTTATTTCCTAGCCCCGGAATAAATCATTCTTAAATCCTCGAAATTTTAAATAAATTATTCTTTAATCCTCAAAATTTTTCGGGGTATTACAAGGATTGACCTTGGATTTGAGTAAATAGGCTTTGATTGGTCCAATTGAAATTATATTGTGGAAATATTAGCTGAACAAGACCCGTGAAGAGCTGGCCCGAGGTTACTAAGGTTGAACCTTGACATTAACGTGCCGGGTCCCTGCTCGATTTGCCCAAATACATTTTAAAGGCGATGTTGAGGGCTCCAAACCTCTTCTTTTTCAATCCTAAACACCCTAGAATAATTCTAAATATGCTATCAAGCATCAAGAAATAATTTAGGTACTTTCTTGTTTCCCAAGAGTGGAAGCTTGCGGAACAATGAAATCCAATTTCTAAAATTTCAACCTTCTCCCCTCATAAATATTTAGGAAACCTTAAGTAGGATAAATTGGAGGTATATTGAGGTTTAGAAACTAGATTTCTAGAACCCAAGTAGGAACACAAGTTGAATCAAAATGTTTAGACCTTCCTAAAATTAGGATTCCTTCCAATTAAGTTAGATAAGCTTCCTTAGATGTGAATACAATGGAGATAAAGGTTTAATACTCAAATCCAAGTATGTGAAACACTCAAGTAGAGTGTTATATTTGAGTAAGTCAAGTGTCTGAGGAAGGATACGCATAAGTCGGGATAGAGAAGTCCGATAAGACCAAGAGCTTGACTCTATGGCAACCATGGACTACACGTGAGAGTAATGGAGAGATAAATAACAAGTTAAACTAAGTAAAACCTTTAATGAAATAAATGTTGTTCTTATAGGAACAACGGTACGCAATAGAGTGCAACAAGAACTCCGAGGAGACTAAAGTTACGGGAGAGGACTGCATGGAAGGTTGGCCAAGGTGAGGGTTCTTCCATCTCTACTCCTAGGGTTCTATGCTTGTGTGGATTACATGAGTATGTATATTCTCTGCTTGTCTGGTATGTGTTAGCTAGAGATATAGAATGCTAAAAGAATGAAAGAATTAGAATATAGGTTGTGGAAAGTAGCTTGGATAGGAAGACATAGGAGTAGAGTACAATTGTTTGCTATGACTGGTGTGTTACAAATCTAACTCACACATTCCGGAGGCATGATGAGTATTTTATTAAATCTTTTCCCACGACGGTGGCAAGAGTCCTTGTACGGAAGGACTAAGTTTTTATTTTGAAAACTCGTCATGATGGTGACTTAAGTTATAATCATGCAAAGGGAGTTATTGGTGGGTTTCGGATTTGATTATGCTAGCGATGTGAGACATCGACTAGAACAACGTCAGATGGCACTTGAGACCTCATTTTTATAACCACCACGACGATGGTCATTGCCCTATCCTAGCAATAGGGTCAGAAAGGTTTTATATTGCTATGACGATAGCTTGAGGCTCAGAGAGTGCATCTGGACGGGTATATGAGTTATATCCTGTTGAGGAAACTTGTACATATTAATAAGGAGAAGAATTGTTGAACCTTCGAGAAAGATACAAAGAATCCTATTAATATGTGAGACTAAGGAAAGGAGACACGGGAGGAACCGACGGGTGAACCGTGAGCCTAGCCTAGTAAAAGAGAAATCATCCTTTGGAGTTGGTCCAAGGTGTGTCAGTGGCCATGCTTCGAGACGTCGTGCTATGCCCGCCATGTGGCTTGGTTGGGTAATGGACGAGTGGGCTCAAGCTATTTCCCCGCAGCAAGGGGTCAGGACGTGCCACGTGGTGGCTATGTATCAATTGTTTGATAGATAGAAGTTGATTGTGTTTGATTAATAGAATTTTCACGAGGTGACTAGTGCCCAAGTGAATGGGTTAAGTATTGTTTGATTAACAGAATTGTCACGAGGTGACCAGTAGCCAAGTCAATGGGTTAAGTATGCTTTGCCACGTGGTGGCCAGTAACCCGAGTGCACGGGTTCGAAGTGGGAAAGCTACGTAGTGGCTAGTAGATACCCCAAAGTTGGAGAGATTAAGTAGATGTATATTTAGCATCTTTGTGTATATATAAATTATCTGTGTTTGCATATAATTGCTTATTGTGCACTGTAGTGGTAACGTACAGGATTACGCAACCACACGTCTTGTTTGATTCAGACATGCTGAAACGTGAGAAGATCGGTATGTAAAAGCTGGCACTATATGTTACATGTTTACTTGTTGAGTGATGATGTGAATTAAATTGCTGCATGCTTATATCTGCTAAATGCATGTGAGTGTTTGGGTGATATTTCTGTTATTGTGTGATCACCAAGAATGCATGCTAACCCACAGTAACTAGTTGTTTGTGCATGTGGTTGTGTATGACTCCCAGTCCCAGCGGTAAGGTACCCGCCTTGCGCCGGGGATGGGAGAGTCCTCACTGAGTCGCGTGGTTAAGACTCACACCTCATTTTCACTACACAGAGACAGGTTAAGTACAGGTGGAAGAAGTCTCGGTGGAACGAGGGTTGAGCAACACTTTCCAAGACCCACAACTTGTTCATGTGGGTGAATAAAGTGTAATTGTAATTTAATTTACTTTATTATTGTATCATAAAGTAAAGGGTAGACGTACCCAATTAGATTGTATTACTAAATCTAGAACTGTTAGCTTCACACACCTTAAAGATCAGGATTTATTTTACTGCGATACATGGAAAATTTGTTTTCAAAATGTATATATATACATATATCTGTTGCATGTGAATAGGATAAGCAGCATCTTCGGATGTGTAGCCAGTACACAGGTTATATATATTATGTGTATTTTCCTATATCTATATCCTGAAGCGGCACTGACCGTGGATTTGCTTGCCTAGGATAAGCCACAATTTCGGTGTAGCCATGGTATTATACTGCATGTGGATGTATTTTAAATAATAGATATTCTGTCAATTAGGTGATAAGGCTTACAAGCATAGGGATATTCCCTGTGTCTGTGCCGGTTACGGTCCTCTAAAAGGGGGTCGTGACACTTATCGGTGAATATTGATTAAAGAAAGAAAAAGGAATATCAAGTTTTCGAAACACTCATCGGCGAAAACTGATTAAAAAAAGCAAAATGAATATTAAGTTCTCGAAACACTCATCGACGAAAACTGATTAAAAAAGTAAAAATGAATATCAAGTTTTCCAAATACTCATCGGCGAAAACTGATTAAAAATGGAAAATGAATATCAAGTTTTAGAAACACTCATCGGCGAAAATTGTTTAAAAAAAGAAAAAAATGAATATTAAGTTTTCAGAACACTTATCGGCGAAAACTGGTTAAAAAATAAAAATAAATATAAAGTTTTCGAAACAATCATCGGCGAACACTGATTAAAAATAAAAAAGAATATCAAGTTTTCGAAACCCTCATCGGCGAAAATTGATGAAAAAAATAAAATGAATATTGAAGTTTTCGAAACACTCATCGGCGAAAACTGATTAAAAATAGAAAAATAATATCAAGTTTTCGAAACACTAAACGGCGAAAATTGATTAAAAAAAGAAAAAGGAATATCAAGTTTTCGAAAACACTTATCGGCGAAAACTGATTAAAAAAAGAAAAACGAATATCAAGTTTTCGAAAACACTCATCGGCGAAAACTGATTTAAAAAAATAAAAATGAATATAAAGTTTTCGAAACACTCATTGACGAAAATTGATTAAAAACAGAAAAATGAATATCAAGTTTTCGAAACACTCACCGACGAAAACTGATTAAAAAAAATAAAAATGAATATCAAGTTTTCGAAACACTCATCGGCGAAAACTGATTAAAAAAGCAAAATGAAAATCAAGTTTTCGAAACACTCAACGGCGAAAACTAATTAAAAAAAAGAAAAATAACTATCAAGTTTTCGAAACACTCATCGGCGAAAACTGAATAAAAAAAGGAAAAATGAATATCAAGTTTTCAGAACACTCATCGGCGAAAACTGATTAAAAAAAGAAAAATGAATATCAAGTTTTCGAAACACTCATCGGTGAAAACTAATTAAATAAAGAAAAATGAATATCAAGTTTCGAAACACTCATCGGCGAAAATTAATTAAAAAAGGCAAATGAATATCAAGTTTTCGAAACACTCATCGGCGAAAACTTATTAAAAAAGGAAAATTGAATATCAAGTTTTCGAAATACTCATGGGCGAAAACTGTTTAAAAAAAGAAAAAATGAATATCAAGTTTTCGAAACACTAATCGGCGAAAAATGATTAAAATTAGGAAAAAAAATCAAGTTTTCGAAACACTCATCGGCAAAAAATGATTAAAAGAAGAAAAATGAATATCAAGTTCTCGAAACACAGATCAGTTAAAACTGATTAAAAAATGAAAAATGACTATCAAGTTTTCGAAACACTCATCGGCGAAAACTGATTAAAAAAAGAAAAATGAATCTAGTGTTTTCGAGACAGTCATCGACGAAAACTGATTAAGAAAAATAAAAATGAATATCAAGTTTTCAGAACACTTATCGGCGAAAACTGATTTAAAATGGAAAATGAATACCAAGTTTTCGAAACACTCATCGGTGAAAACTAATTAAATAAAGAAAAATGAATATCACGTTTTCGAAACACTAATCGGCGAAAACTGATTAAAAGAAGAAAAATGAATATCAAGTTTTCAGAACACTCTTCGGCGAAGATTGATTAAAAAAAGAAAAATGAATATCAAGTTTTTGAAACACGCATCGGTGAAAACTAATTAAATAAAGAAAAAAGAATATCACGTTTTCGAAACACTAATCGGTGAAAACTGATTAAGAAAAAGAAAAATGAATATCCAATTTTTGAAACACTCATCGGCGAAAACTATTTAAAAGAAAGAAAAATGAATATCAAGTTTTCGAAACACTCATCGACGAAAACTGATTAAAACGAATAAAAATGAATATCAAGTTTTCGAAACACTCATCGGCGAAAATTGATTAAAAATAGAAAAAGAATATCAAGTTTTCGAAACACTCATCGGCGAAAATTGATTAAAAAAAGTAAAATGAATATCAATGTCACGACCCAAATCGGGAGTACGTGACCGGCATGGGAATAGATTTTTACCTCTAAACCCGTAAGCCTTATCCTGTAAAAATGACTATAACTACCCTGCTATACAGTCAATATATATATATATATATATATATATATATATATATATATCATACTAGTGTCCACACCTCACTGGTGGCCTAATTAACCTGCAATCCGCGTTTCGCTGAATATCGCTTCAGCTCAATCCAGTGTATAGATATATTTATCAGCACTCATAATGTAAATATTAATATCATATTGACCGTACGTCTGAATACGTACGATCTATCCTATTCACATGCAGCAAGCACATATAATATATATCCATATCATATTGACCGTACGCCTCAATGCGTACGATCTATCCTATTCACATGCAGAAGTTTATATACTCAAACATATGTCCTAGTTTATCCCCAACTGGACCCTGTCTTTAAGTACATGTGAAGCCGACAATTCTAGAGTTGGTACATATCAAAAGCTATAAATATATATATATATACAACTCTTTCAACTTTAAAATATGTACAACAAGAGAAATCAAAATAACCAAAGGAGTCCACCCACGCGAACAAGAGCGTAAGGATGGTCTGATGTCCGTATCATTGTCTGGACATCGTTGCCTGCCCGATTCCTGTATCTGAAACATTGAAGCAGACGGAGTGAGTCAAACAGACTCAATGAGAACCTTCCCATCCTCGGAGTAGCGGCGGGTACCACTACAGCTGGGGAAAGGGAAACACCCACAATCACACGCACATGAAAGTCCAGTTTATCAAATGTTATATTACGATCAGACAATATTAATATAACATTAAAATCACAGATAAACCTACGGATCATGCTTTTCTATCCTGATTCTCATAAGCAAACAATCATATTTAACATATCATCTGAAAGTTGTAAATCACTCAACTGACCCTAGTACCAGGCTAGGGCAATGGCCTCAACGGGCAATTTCTTTTTAAATCTTTAACTGACCCTAGTGCCAGGCTAGGGCAATGGCCTCAACGGGCAAATCTTTTAGTCTTTTACTGACCATAGTACCAGGCTAGGGCAATGGCCTCAACGGGTAAATCTTTTAATCTTTAACTGACCCTAGTGCCAGGCTAGGGCAATGGCCTCAACGGGCAAATGCTTTACTCTTTAACTGACCCTAGTACTAGGCTAGGGCAATGGCCTCAACGGGCAATTGTTTTAATTTGTTTCTCTTTCCAAGCTTTCAGCTGGGATCCTGACTTATCTACCCATTACTATCCTAAACTGACTTTACCTAGGTAGTGTGAACATCCCTACGACTCACTAATCAATTAAGAGATCGTATTAATCCTCATATTGTTCTCAAACCCTTGGATTAGATCATAACCTAGCTCTAAGGTCTTCCCTAAGTTCAATTACCGTGAAACGTCAACGTTTACTAACAACTTCTATACGATTTCTTTAATGAGTTTCTAATTAATTGGATAAAACAAACCTTGGACTCAATCAACAACTTACCCCTTTGCTTGTACTATTCGGCGTATCTCATGTCATCACATGGATACCCTCCAGTACCTCTTTACTTGTAGTCAAACACACATATACAAATATTTTCACATATAACAGTTTAGGAACAACAATAGCATGTTAACCACTAAGAAATTCTTACACATAGGCAAGTAGGCAAACCACATATCCACATCCTCAATCAACCCAGTAGGGCAAGGATGGGAAACCCCTCACCTGGACGGCTTCCTTGCGCTTGTCCTGGAGTAACTCCCGCTCCGGACGAGTCGTAGTTTCCTAACAAACGCATTTACGTGGTTAACAATCTTAACTATATGCAACTCATATGCGTATGGTATGCTCGCGCCTAAAAATGCACCTAGACGTTGCCAAGAACCGAGTTCTTAATCTTATCCGTCTTCCCTCTCTTCCATGAGAGTCTCAAGTGCTACACACTTGGTTTCGTATAATTATCGCTCACCTTGAATTGATTTTGGAGCCTTTGATTTGAGTTATTAAACCTCGATATGCTTCTAAATTGTCCTACTTAAGGTTTCCTAACAATTACAAAGGAATTAAATTGCCATTTTAAAATTTGGACTCTATTGTTCCGCAAGTTTCCATCCTTGAGAAACAAGAAAGTTCCTAAAATAATTCTTGATGCTTGATAACATTTTTAGAATTATTCTAGGGTGTTTAAGATTGAAAAAAACAAGTTTGGAGCCCTCAACATCACCCTTAAAGTGTATTTGGGCAATCCGAGTAGGGACCCGGCACGTTAACATTAAGGTTCAACCTTAGTAACCTCGGGCCAGCTCTTCACGGGTCTTGTTCAACTAATAATTCAACAATATAATTTCAATAATTCCAATCCAAGCCTATTTACTCAAATCCAAGCTCAATCCTAATTATTAATAATTTCCCCAATTTATGAATATTTAGAACTTTCAACCCCAAACCCTTCAAAATTCGAATTCGGCTAAACCCGAGGGTATAGTCTCGATTCTTACCCTAACTAAGTGTTCAAGAACACTTCCTAGGTCTCAATCTACCCTCGAAACAACCCAATCGAAGGTGGATCGAAGAAATCCCTAAAAATAAAGAAATTGGGGGTTTCGAATGAAATTGGGGTTACCAACCTTTGATTCGATTGGTGGAAGGTGTAGGAGACATCGTACCCGAGCTCCGGTGACTTTTCCGGCGTCGGCTAGCTCTCCCCGGTCACCTTTCCAGCGCACCCGCATCTTCTCCTTCTTCCTACTCCACGAGCTCCTCTCCCTCTCTCTTCTTTCTCTCTCTCGTCCCCTTTCTTCTTTCTTTCTTATCCTTTCCAATTCTTTCTTCTCCCTTTCTTTCTTATTTCTAACCCCCTACTTAAAATAAAACAATTATATAATTATATAATTATAAAAATTAAAATAACTAAAATAATTAATAATTAATTAATAAAATAACTAAATAGTAATACTAATAATAATAATATATAAAAAACAAGCTGAAAATATCCCCAATTTAATCTCTCCTCCTTTCAATTAAATTTTTATTTTCTTTTATTTTCTAATATATAAAAATAATAACAGAATTGTCACGAGGTGACTAGTACCCAAGTGAATGGGTTAAGTATGCTTTGCCACCTGGTGGCCAGGAACCCGAGTGCACGGGTTCGAGGTAGAAAAGCCATGTAGTGGCTAGTAAATACCCCCATAGTGAGGGAAGTTAATGTATGTTATAGTATCTGCGTGTACTTAAAAAAATTGTCTGTGTTTGCATATTATTGCTGATTGTGCTGCGGAGTGGTGACGTACAAGATTACGTCATCACAACGTCTTGTTTGATTCAGATATGCTGAACGTGAGAAAACCGGTAAGTAAAAGCCGACACTATATGTTACGTGTTTAATTGTTGATTGATGACGTGGAATAAAATTCTGCATGTTTACAGTTATTAAATGCATGTTAGTGTTTGGGTGAAATTTCGGTTGTTGTGTGGTCACCAAGAATGTATGCTAACAACAGTAACTAGTTGTTTTTGCATGTGGTTGTGTATGACTACCATACCCAGCGCTATGGTACCCACCTTGCACCGGGGATGGGAGAGTCCTCACTGAGTCGCGTGGTTAAGACTCACACCTCATTTTTACTACACAGAGACAGGTTAAGTACAGGTGGAAGAAGTCTCGGTGGAACGAGGGACAAGCAAAACTTTCCAAGACCCACAACTTGTTCATGTGGGTGAATAAATTGTAACCGTAATTTAATTTACTTTATCATTGCATCATAAAGTAAAGGGTAGACGTACCCAATTAGATTGTAATACTAAATCTAGAACTGTCAGCTTCACACACCTTAAAGATCAGGATTTATTTTCCTGTGATACAGGGAAAATTTGTTTTCAAAATATGTATATATATACATATATCTGTTGCATGTGAATAGGATAGGCATCATCTTCGGATGTGTAGCCAGTACACAGGTTATATATATTATGTGTGTTTCCTATATCTATATCTTGAAGCGGCACTGGCCGTGGATTTGCTTGCCTAGGATAGGCCACTATTTCGGTGTAGCCATGGTATTAAACTGCATGTGGATGCATTTTCAATAATAGATATTCTGTCAATTAGGTGATAAGGCTTACAGGCACAGGGATTAGATAATCCCTGTGTCTGTGCCGGTCACGGTCCTCTAAATGGGGGTCGTGACAAACTTGGTATCAGAGCCTGGTTATTCTTTAAGGGTGTGAAGCTAACTAGTAGTCTCGGGTGTCAGTTGGGCTATCCATTACGAATCCGGACGTAACGGTGGTTCCGACGGGCACTTATGAGGTTGCTCAGGACGTTGAGTCATAAATCCTTTCGAGTCATCGCTTGAGGCATAGAATTTGTATGTGAAATTCTATGCAAAGCATATAACCTGTACAATACACAAGTGTCGATGAGCACTAAGGCGTAAGGAGGGGTGGCAGTGACCCCGGGAACCTTAGGTCGCCATAATAGGAAAAGGAGACATCCATGGAGGATGCTACCTAGACATAGACACATTTGGTTGAATTGTAGGCAGGAATGCACTACAATGTGTGATTGTTTTGCAGGTGTTAAATGAGACGATGCCTCTGCTCTGTTAGCGGCGCGTTGTGTGCTATGGTATAGGCAGAAGTTGTTTGATTATAGTATGGAATGCAAGTAGAATACAAATATGTAGTGAATGGTAGTTCAGGCTAGGAATTGTTTGTAAAGTGAAAGAAAAGACACGCTTGGCGTGTAGAAAAGAAAGTAAGCCCATGGGGCGATTGAAATGGAAAGTGTATAGACAAGAATAAACAGGGCCATGAGGCATCAAACTGACAAGAAGATGACCACGTGAATGGGTCACGACTGTTCGGTATGCTATGGCTGAAGGAAGTGAGTTGTCCTTCCTAAAAAGTAAACAAAAAAGAGGTGGTGCATGCCACAGTATAGAAGTAGAAGTCGATGGACTAGAAAATTAGGATACGGTATATGGAAGGGAAAAGTGGCCGAACCATATACCGCAGAGATAGATGTTAAGAAGTAGAGGCATATGTAAACGCGTAGAGCGTGACTATATGCCGAGCAGGAAACAGAGTAAATGGTAAGGCACAGGAAGGAGCCTAGTCCAACCCTGCTCTCGATCCATAAACTGCTAGTTCCTTAAGCAAACAAGGGGAAAAGGAGGGATTAAGCCCAACTAAACTCTCTTGGGTTGCTTAAGGAAGAGCATAAAGAATAGGATATTGATCATATGAGAAATTTTGTAAAAATCTTTTTAGTCTTTCCGGATGAGAGATTTTGAAAGACCCTCAAACTTTTCCTGAAAATACTAGGGATAACCATTGGAAGGCAAATTTTCATGAAAACTCTTTCTCAATTTGTGCCATTCCAATTGGTTAAACCCTAACCATTTACGAAAACCTTAGGCGTCATTTCCTAAGAAAGAAACTTGAATTAATTTTTAAAACCCCAGGGTGCCTAAGAAAACTAACTCATGTGACCAATACCCTACCAAACAATAGTCCTTTTACAGGTAAGCTGTATAAGGATGGTAGATGTAGTTGAGAAATCACTCGCTTGGAGTGATTAAAGTTAAGTAGACATTGAAAAGCACTAGAGAGTGCTAAAGTGCCAAGGGAGTATACAGGTAAACCTAAGGGTTACCAATTAAGGGGGCCATAGGGTGATTATGGACCCGAAAGCTTTAGACCGGAGCAAGTCTAGAAGTGGAAATGGGCGTAAACCTTCGAGTACCATCCAGAAATAAGAAAATGAGTGCTATTGCGGTAGATAGCTCTCGAACGAGACAACGTAAGAGATAAACCCCAAGGGGACTCGTGGAGGCCCGATGGGAGAGAAAGTAGACAGGGATAAGTAGTCCCATAAAGGGGGGGGGGAGGGGAAGCCTATAAGACCCCATAGGATAAGAGTCAAGTAGGAGGTGGAGAACCAACTACTACCGTAAGTGCATGTATAGTAAATAGATTGTAGTGGACATAGCTAGGTATGCTAGTTCCACAGGTTGGTGAACCGTAAATCCGTTAGTCTGAAGCCCGTGTGTGGGTGGAGACTGAGTGGACAAACCAAACGTATAAATGGCCATGTGGGTGCCATAAAGGGAAAATTAACCGTAAGGATGGTTAACCGAGAAGGAGAATTTAGCGAGTAACGAGTATTGAGAAATACTTGAAGAAAGAGTACCACGTAGGTACAACATGGAAAAGAAGAGAGTGAATACGGGAACGGAGTCGGGTAAGCATCTGGGGATGCGAGCCAAAATGATAAAATGGGTATGCTACCGTTGGGGGCGATTGGAACCCAACGGGTAACACACTTGCAAGAGGCGGTATATGTTCGTGAACATATGCCACACCGTAAGAAAGGAAAGAGTCAAACCGTGGGAGCGGATCCCGTTTGGTCAAGGGGAGTAGAGCATGTCCGGAAAGGTTCATGCTGGAGTTAACGGATCAAGTATTCCAAGTAGGAATACGGGATTTAAGTGAATTGAGGAGTCCGAGTGGGCCAAGTTGGGGTAAAAGCCAACGGAAACCCAATGAGTAGAGTTAGCGTAGGATGTGAAATTCTAAGCGGACTAACCTAAGGATGGTATAGATCCACAGTCATAGTCGTATTAAGCGAGGTCTTCGGATGTGAAGACCGAACTGAGCCTGAGGCAGAGTAGTGAGTATGATGGTAAGGAGGAGACTGATGAGTTTCCATTATAAACAGAAATGACTACAAGTAGTAGTCAGAGTCTAAGTCAGTCAGACATAGGATGTCGACAGGGAGTAACCTGAAGTGGTTATGGAAACCACTAAGGGTAAGTGTAGAAGTCCAGAAAGGAAAGGGAAACGCGAGTCATAAAGGAAAGATCCTTTACCGTTTGGTGGAGAAACGGTAAGTTTAATACATAGTTGCGCTAGTGTCATGGCATTTAGCTTCGTTAGGACACGAGTAGGGTAAACCGAGTCAGTAGTAAGTGTAACAACCTCGGAGGGGTTGGTTACACTGATGGCAGAAAGTATAGACACCTACAAAGGGTGTATGCCGTGTAAACAGTAAGTCTAAACGTAGAGTAAACGGTGTAGTAAGATGTAAACTGATTTTTTTGGAGAAGTCGTTTACAAATAATATATCAGGGGAATACCGGCAGAAGGGTAGCTGCTTGGTAGTAGAGGACACTTAGGTACGGGGACTCCGATGTAGGGGAGTACTTCGTCAGTTAGCGTTTATAGAAATAGAACCTAGTGTGCTATGCAAATAGCTAGTGTCTTGTTGTGTTCCAAGACGGATATACGAAGTCATTACGAAGGTAGCTAGTCGGACAAGCAAATTGAGTCTAGGTAAGCCTCACTAGAGAAGGCAGTAATTAACTCCTCGGAGAACTAAATTGGAACATGGCATGTGGTACGTGCCAGACACTCCATCGCAAAAAAAAAGTAAAAAATTAGTAGCACAAAGTGAATTGAAACTAGGAAAGTTAGGTATCCTCGGGGAAGGATACGACGACAGATGGAGTCTATCAATTAACACCTTGCGAATGGGTGATTAACTACAAAACTAGAAATACAAACGATCATAGAAAGAATATGTAGAGACCGGATAGAGACCTTGAGTCTCTAGGAAAGAAAGATCAACCGTAGAGTAATAAAACGTTAAAATTTCCACATTGAGGGAAACCATAGATGAAATTGAGCCAAGGGAGGGCAACAAGTTTTCGAAACACTCATCGGCAAAAACTATTTAAATGAAAGAAAAATGAATATTACGTTTTCGAAACACTAATCGGCGAAAACTGATTAAAAAACGAAAAATGACTATCATGTTTTCGAAACACTCATCGGCGAAAACTGATTAAGAAAAAGAAAAATTAATATCAAGTTTTCGAAACACACATTGTCGAAAATTGATTAAAAAAAGAAAAATGAATATCAAGTTTTCAGAACACTCATCGGCAAAAACTGATTAAAAAAGAAAAATGAAAATCAAGTTTTCGAAACACTTATCGGTGAAAACTAATTAAATAAAGAAAAATGAATATCACGTTTTCGAAACACTCATCAGCGAAAACTGATTAAGAAAAAAGAAAAATGAATATCAAGTTTTCGAAAAACTCATCGGCGAAAACTATTTAAAAGAAAGAAAAATGAATATTACGTTTTCGAAACACTCATCGGCGAAAACTGATTAAAAAACGAAAAATGAATATCAAGTTTTCGAAACACTCATCAGCGAAAACTGATTAAAAAAAAGAAAAATTAATATCAAGATTTCGAAACACATATCGGTGAAAACTGATTAAAAAAAAGAAAAATGAATATCAAGTTTTCAGAACACTCATCGGCGAAAACTGATTAAAAGAAGAAAAATGAATATCAAGTTTCCGAAAACACTCATCGGCGAAAACTGATTAAAAAAAGAAAAATAAATATCAAGTTTTCGAAACACTTATCAGCGAAAACTTACTAAAAAAAGAAAAATGAATATCCAGTTTTAGAAACACTCCTCGGCGAAAACTGATTAAAAGAAATAAAAATGAATATATAGTTTTCGAAACACTAATCAGCGAAAGCTTATAAAAAATAGAAAAAGAATATCGCGTTTTCAAAACACTAATCGACAAAAACTGATTAAAAAAAATGAATATAAAGTTTTCGAAACACTCATCGGCGAAAACTAATTAAAAAAATAAAAATGAATATCAAGTTTCCGAAACACTAATCGGCGAAAACTGATTAAAAAAGGAAAATGAATATCAAGTTTTCGAAACACTAATCGGTGAAAACTGATTAAAAAAAGAAAAATGATTATCAAGTTTTCGAAACAGTCATTAGCGAAAACTAACTGAAAAAAGAAAAATGAATATCAAGTTTTCAAAACCCTAATCGACGAAAACTGATTAAAAAAAATAAAATTGAATGTCAAGTTTTCGAAACACTCATCGTCGAAAACTGATTAAAAAAAGAAAAATGAATATCAAGTTTTCGAAACACTCATCGGCGAATATTGATTTAAAAAAGAAAAATAAATATCAAGTTTTCGAAATACTCATCGGTGAAAACTAATTAATTAAAGAAAAATGAATATCAAGTTTTGGAAACACACATCAGCGAAAATTGATTAAAAAAAAGAAAAATGAATATCAAGTTTTCAGAACACTCATCGGCGAAAACTGATTTCAAAAAGAAAAATGAATATCAAGTTTTCAGAACACTCATCGGCGAAAACTGATTAAAAAAAGGAAAATGAATATTAAGTTTTCGAAACACTCATCGGTGAAAACTAATTAAATAAAGAAAAATGAATATCACGTTTTCGAAACACTCATCGTCGAAAACTAATTAAAAAAGGAAATTGAATATCAAGTTTTCGTAACACTCTTCGGCGAAATTGATTAAAGAAAGAAAAATGAATATCAAGTTTTCGAAACACTCATCAGCGAAAACCGATTTAAAAAAGAAAAATAAATATCAAGTTTTTGAAACACTCATCGCCGAAAACTGAGTAAGAAAAAGAAAAATGAATATCAAGTTTTCGAATCACTCATCGACGAAAACTAATTAAAAAGGAAAAATGAATATTAAGTTTTCGAAACATTTATCGGCGAACGAAATACTCATCGACAAAAACTAATTAAAAAAGAAAAATTAATATCAAGTTTTTGAAACACACATCGACGAAAACTGATTAAAAAAAAGAAAAATGAATATCAAGTTTTCAGAGCACTCATATGCGAAAACTGATTTAAAAAAAGAAAAATGAATATCCAGTTTTAGAAATACTCCTCGGCGAAAACTGATTAAAAGAAATAAAAATGAATATAAAGTTTTCGAAACACACATCGGCGAAAACTGATTAAAAGAAATAAAAATGAATATAAAGTTTTCGAAAAATTAATATCAAGTTTTCGAAACACACATCGGCGAAAACTGATTAAAAATAAGAAAAATGAATATCAAGTTTTCAGAGCACTCATATGCGAAAACTTACTAAAAAAAGAAAAATGAATATCCAGTTTTAGAAACACTTCTTGGCGAAAACTGATTAAAAGAAATAAAAATGAATATAAACTTTTGGAAACACTCATCAGCGAAAACTGATTAAAAAAAGAAAAAGAATATCACGTTTCCGAAACACTCATTGACGAAAACTGATTAAAAAAATGAATATCAAGTTTTCGAAACGCTCATCGGCGAGAACTAATTAAAAAAATAAAAATGAATATCAAGTTTTTGAAACACTTGTCACGACCCCAAATCGGGAGTACGTGACCGGCATGGGAATAGATTTTTATCTCTAAACCCGTAAGCCTTATCCTGTAGACATGACTATAACTACCCTGCTATACAATCAATATATATATATATATATCATACTAGTGGCCACGCCTCACTAGTGGCCTAATTAACATGCAATCCGCGGTTCACTAATACTGCTTCAGCTCAATCCAGCGTATAGATATATTTATCAGCACTCATAATGTAAATATTAATATCATATTGACCGTACGTCTCAATATGTACGATCTATCCTATTCACATGCAACAAGCACACATATTATATATATTCATATCATATTGACCGTACGCCTCAATGCGTACGATCTATCCTATTCACATGCAGAAGTTTATATACTTAAACATATATCCTAGTTTATCCCCAACTGGACCCTGTCTTTAAGTACATGTGAAGTCGACAAGTCTAGAGTGAACGTACGTCAAAAGCTGTAAATATTTACAACATTTACAACTTTAAAATATGTACAACAAAAGAAAGCAAAATAACCAAAAGGAGTTCACCCACGCGAACAAGAGCGTAAGGATGGTCTGATGTCCGTATCACTGCCCGAACGTCGATGCCTGCCCGATCCTTGTATCTGAAACATTAAAGCAGAGGGAGTGAGTCAAACAGACTCTGTGAGAAGCTTCCCATCCTCGGTGTAGCGGCGGGTACCACTACAGCTGGGGAAAGGGAAACACCCACAATCACATGCACATGAAAGTCCAGTTTATCAAATGTTATATTACGATCAGGCAATATTAATATAACATTAAAATCACAGATAAACCTACGGATCATGCTTTTCTATCATGCTACTCGTAAACAAGCAATCACATTTTAACATATAATATGAAAACTGTAAATCACTTAACTGACCCTAGTACCAGGCTAGGGCAATGGCCTCAATGGGAAAATTCTTTTAATGTTTAACTGACCCTAGTGCCAGGCTACGGCAATGGCCTCAACGGGTAAATCTTTTAATCTTTAACTGACCTTAGTGCCAGGCAAGGGCAATGGCCTCAACGGGCAAATGCTTTACTCTTTAACTGACCCTAGTACCAGGCTAGGGCAATAACCTCAATGGGCAATTGTTTTAATTTGTTTCTCTTTCCAAGCTTTCAGCTGGGATCCTGACCCTATCTACCCATTACTATCCTAAACTGACTTTACCTAGGTAGTGTGAACATCCTTATGACTCACTAATCAATTAAGAGATCGTATTAATCCTCATATTGTTCCCAAACCCTTGGTTTAGATCATAACCTAGCTCTAAGGCTTCCCTAAGTTCAATTACCGTGAAACGTCGACGTTTACTAACAACTTCTATATGATTTCTTTAATGAGTTTCTAATTAATAGGGTGAAACAAACCTTGGACTCAATCAACAACTTACTCCCTTGCTTGTATTGTTCGACGTATCTCATGTCATCACATGGATACCCTCCAGTACCTCTTTACCTGTAGTCAAACACACATATACAAATACTTTCATAGATAACAGTTTAGGAACAACAATAGCATGTTAAGCACTAACCAATTCTTACAAATAGGGAAGTAGGAAAACCATATATCCACATCCTCAATCAACCCTGTAGGGCAAGGATGGAAAACCCCTCACCTAGACGGCTTCCTTGTGCTTGTCCTGGAGTAACTCCCGCTCCGGACGAGTCGTGGGTTCCTAACGAATGCATTCAAGTGGTTAACATCTCAGCTATACGCAATTCATATGCATACTACATGCTCATGCCTAAAATGCATCTAGACGTTGCCAAGAACCGAGTCCTTGGTCTTATCCGTCTTCCCTCTCTTCTATGAGAGTCTCAAGTGCCTCGCACTTGGTTTCGTACCGCTATCGCTCTCCTTGAGTTGCTTTTGGGGCCTTGGATTTGAGTTACTAAACCTCAACGTGTGTCTAAACTATCCTACTTAAGGTTTCCTAAGGTTTGTGTAGAAGGAATTTTGAAATTCAAGAAGTTAGGCTTAGCTTGTTTCGTAAGTTGCTATTCTTGAGGGACAAGAAGGCATTTGAAATGATTTTGATCCTTTTGGCGCTATAGCGTCGGCTTTTGGCGCTATAGCGCCGATTCGCAGCACAGCAATTCATTTGCTGTGCTGTGGGCTGGTTTGGGCCCGTTCCGGCCCCCTTTCGACCCCGGCTTCGACTCCGCACCTCACGGATTTTGTTCACCTACAATCCAACGATATAAATCCAACCCTAACTACTCAAATCCAAGCCCGATTCCAAATTTATCAACGAATCCCCAAATTGGGACTATTTAGAATTTTAAACCCCAAACCCTTTCAAATTCGAAACACTCATCGACGAAAACTTGATATTCATTTTTCTTTTTTTAGTAAGTTTTCGCTGATGAGAGTTTCGAAAACTTCATATTCATTTTTTTTAATCAGTTTTCACCGATGAGTGTTTTGAAAACTTGATAGTAATTTTTCATTTTTTTGATCAGTTTTCGCCGTTGAGTGTTTCGAAAAAACGTAATATTCATTTTAATTTTTTTTAAATAGTTTTCGTCGCTGAGTGTTTCGAAAACTTCATTTTCATTTTTCGCCGATTAGTGTTTTGAAAAATTGATCTTCATTTGTCTTTTTTAATTAGTTTTGGTCGATCAGTGTTTCGAAAACTTGATATTCATTTTTCTTTTTTTAAAAAGTTTTCGCCGATCAGTGTTTCGAAAACTTGATATTCATTTTTCTTTTTTGAAAAATTTTTCGCCGATGAGTCTTTCGAAAACTTGATATTCATTTTTCTTTTTTTATTCAGTTTTCGTCGATGAGTGTTTTGAAAACTTGATAGTTTTTTTTACTTTTTTAATCTGTTTTCGCTGACGGGTGTTTCGAAAACGTAATATTTATTTTTCTTTTTATATAGTTTTCGCGATGAGTGTTTCGAAAACGTGGTATTTATTTTTCTTTATTTAATTATTTTTCACCGATAAGTGTTTCGAAAACTTGATATTCATTTTTCTTTTTTTAATCATTTTTCGCCAATAAATATTTCAAAAACTTAATATTCATTTTTCTTTTTTTAATCAGTTTTCGCCGATGAGTGTTTCAAAAACATGATATTCATTTTTCTTTATTTAATTAGTTTTCACCGATGAGTGTTTCAAAAACTTGATATTCATTTTTCTTTTTTTATTCAGTTTTCGCCGATGAGTGTTTCGAAAACTTGATAGTCATTTTTTATTTTTTAATCAGTTTTCGCCGATCAGTGTTCGAAAACGTAATATTCATTTTTCTTTTTTTTAAATAGTTTTCGCCGATGAGTGTTTCAAAAACTTGATATTTATTTTTCTTTTTCTTAATCAGTTTTTGCCGATTAGTGTTTCGAAAACGTGATATTCATTTTTCTTTATTTAATTAGTTTTCACTGATTAGTGTTTCGAAAACTTGATATTCATTTTCCTTTTTTTAGTAAGTTTTCGCTAATGAGTGTTTCGAAAACTTGATATTTATTTTTCTTTTTTTAATCAGTTTTCGCCGATGAGTGTTTCGAAAACTTGATATTCCTTTTCATTTTTATAATCAGTTTTCGCCGATGAGTGTTTTGAAAACTTGATAGTCATTTTTCATTTTTTACTTAGTTTTCGCCGATGAGTGTTTCGAAAATGTAATATTCATTTTTCTGTTTTTTTTAAATAGTTTTCGCCGGTGAGTGTTTCAAGAACTTGATATTCATTTTTCTTTTTCTTAATCGGTTTTTGCCGATTAGTGTTTCGAAAACGTGATATTCATTTTTCTTTATTTAATTAGATTTCACCGATGAGTGTTTCGAAAACTTGATATTCATTTTTCTTTTTTTAATCATTTTTCGCCGATGAGTGTTTCGAAAACATGATATTCATTTTTCTTTTTTTAAATCAGTTTTTGCCGATGAGTATTTCGAAAACTTGATATTAATTTTTGTTTTTTTAATCTGTTTTCGCCGATGAGTGTTCTAAAAACTTGATATTCGTTTTCCTTTTTTTTAATCAATTTTCGCCGATTAGTGTTTCGAAAACTTGATATTCTTGTTTCTTTTTATAATCAATTTTCACTGATGAGTGTTTCGAAAACTTGATATTCTTTTTTTTTAATTAGTTTTGGTCGATGAGTGTTGTCACAACCCCCGTTTAGAGGACCGTGACCGGCACAGACATAGGGAATACCCTTATGCCTGTAAGCCTTATCACCTAATTGACAGAATATCTATTATTGAAAATACATTCACATGCATTATAATATCATGGCTACATCGAAATGGTGGCCTATCCTAGGCAAGCAAATTCACGGCCAGTGCCGCTTCGGGATATAGATATAGGAAAACACACATAATATATGTAACCTGTGTACTGGCTACACATCCGAAGAAGCATACTTAACCCATTCACTCGGGTACTGGTCACCTCGTGACAATTCTGTTAATCAAACAATGCTTAACCCATTCACTTGGGTACTAGTCACCTCGTGACAATTCTTTTTATCAAGCACAATCAACATCTACCTATCAAACAACTGATCCGTAGCCACCAAGTGGCACATCCTGACCCCTCACTGTGGGGCAATAGCTTGAGCCCACTCATCCATTACCCAACCAGGCCACATGGCGGGCACGACACGACGTCTAGAAGCATGGCCACTGTCACACCCTGGACCAACTCCACAGGATGATTTCTCTTTTCTAGGTTAGGCTCACGGTTTACCGGTAGGTTCCTCCCGTGTCTCCTTACCTTAGTCTCACATATTAATAGGATTCTTTGTATCTTTCCCGAAGGTTCAACAATTCCTCTCCTTGTTAATATGGACAAGTATCCTCAACAAAATATAACTCATATACCCGTCCAGATGCACTCTCTGAACCTCAAGCTATCGTCATAACAATATAAATCCTTTCTGACCCTATTGCCAAGATAGGGCAATGACCATCGTCATGGTGATTATAAAACTGAGGTCTCAAGTGTCATATGACGTTGTTCTAGTCGATGTATCACATCTCTAGCATAATCAAATCTGAAACCCACCAATAACTCCCTTTGCATGATTATAATTTAGGTCACCGCCGTGACGAGTTTTCAAAATAAAAGCTTAGTCATTCCGTACAAGGACTCTTGCCACTGTCGTGGAAAAGATTTAATAAATTACTCTCCATGGCTCCGAAGTGTATGAGTTGGATTTGTAACACACCAATCATAACAAACAATTACACTCTACTCCTATGTCTTCCTATCCAAGCTACTTTCCACCACCTATTTTCTAGTTCTTTTATTCTTTTAGCATCCTATACCTCTAGCTAACACATATCAGACATGCAGAGAATACACATACTCATGTAATCCACATAAGCATACAACCCTAGGAGCAGAGATGAAAGAGCCCTCACCTTGGCCGCTTCACTTAGCATTCCCTTTGAGCACTCTGGTCTCCAACGAAGTACTTGAACCCTATCACATACAATCAATTCAATCGTTATCAAATTTCATAAAATTTCCTAGTTTCTTTTCTTATGAATTCTTACATTTATCCAACCCCCAAGTTCATTTACTTGACCTATGGTCATCATTTGGTGTTCTCTTTTTGTTCAACTCAATTAATGCATAAATAAACAAGTTTTCAAACTTGTTCACTCTCCAACCTCCATCAATGGAGAATTTGCCAAATATGAAAAGTTCTCATTTGCACCAAATGTTCACATATCATTATTCCAATTATTGGGCATTCTTACAAATCATTTAGAATACCTAAATAATTTATTTAAAGTCCATACATGCCATCAAGTTTAAGAAAATTTATAAATTCCAGAAATTTTGCCAAAATTCGTAGGTTAGAAACCCTATGGTAGAAATTTCAATAGAACTCAATATTTGGGTGATCTCTATGTTCAAAAATGATCGTAAGGTGATATATTATTGATAGGTAACTCATTCCCATCAAGAAACCTATGATTTAAGAGGTGAAAACAAGATTTTGATGCATACCTTTGGGGAAGTCCGAATTTGGAAATTCATGGAGGTTGCCCAAACTTTTTAATGCTTAACAATGGTGGAGGGAGCTTGATGAGGCATGGAATTGGTGGGAGGAAGCAAGAAACATGGTGGAAAGTGAAGGATTTCTTCACTTGTTGCTTGCCCTAAGAGAGAAAATGTGAAGAAGAAGAGATAAAAGGAATGGAGAAGAATGGCGTGGTTGGAGAAGAAGATGCTCACTTATGTTGGGTTTTGAATTTAAGGGTAATTTGGACATTTGACAACTTTTGGGGTATGGTAAAATAAATTTCTGATGGGACTTTCTTATTTAGTTTTATTTATGGGTAAAAATGGGAAAGTTTAGAAAATTTTGGAAAATGATAGGCCTATTAAAATTATCTGTCATTTAGGCCTATTATGTTCGAAAAATTTCCAAATTTAAACTGTGAGATCAGTAAAATTCATGTAATCACATTTTAACTAAAATATATATATATATATATATTATAATAATTATTAATATTATTATTATTATGTACTAAGCAAAAAAAAAGAAATATAATATATATTAAAATATATGGGGGGCCAACCGTGACCCCCTCCCATTACTCACACACACCAATAATAAAAAAAAAATATTAGGATAGTGGGGGGGGGGGGGGGGGGGGGGGGAAGAAGCACGCAGAAGCAAAAACAGAAGCAGCCAAGCACGAGAGCAACGGACCCAAGAGCAAGAGAAGGTGGAGCACGATGGTTTTGGGCCAGTTTCTCGCCGGAGATTGTGCGCCGGTGACCGGAAAAGGTGGCTGGAGTCTTCTTTCATCCCCACCAAGCTTTCTCACCGATTGAATCAAAGTATGGAAGCCCCAATCTTTCAAAACCCCAATTTCTCCAATTTTGGGTATTTCAGAAATTCTTCAAATACTTTCAATCGGGGCATTTCGGGGTTAAATTTGAGCTTAGTGGATGTTATTGAAAGCTTAGTGAGGTTCATAATCGAAGTTAAACCGTAGGAATTGACCGGGTTGGAAATTAGGAAAATTGGGTTAGGAAATTACTTTAAAAATCGAAATTGATAGTTTCATGCATGTTTAGGCTTGGATTGGAGTAGTATAAGTGTTGTAGTCGCTGGAAATAAACAAGGGAATAAAGCCCGAGTATTTACCGTCTCAACCGGAACCCAAGCCGGTGAAAAGGAGGCGAAATACTAAGCCACAGAACCGTAAAGAGCTGTGCGGTGGGTTGGACACCTCGGTCTAAGTCCGTGGTGGATACCTAAGACCCGTTAAATTGGTCACAATGCTCCAATTATACCCAATTATATTTTTATATATAATTAAAGAGGTCATAATTAAGCTTTTACTCGGCGAATAAGGGAAACGGTGGAATGAGTAAGCTAGAGCCTCTTTTGAACCGTGAATTTAATTCTTTTATTAGTTAAATACCCATATGAACATATGACGGGAAATTTAGACAAGTGGGAATCTCTAACCTAAGCAATTAGAGGTTCTAAATGGCTCGAAAGTGTGAAAGTCGAATATGAGACATTCTGGACTTTCAGAAAGAGTAAATAAGACGACGTAACGAACTAAATAATTAGTTCTTAGAAATATCTAGAGGGTACATGAGCATTAGCCTGACACGCGCATTTTTAGAAGCTTAGTTACATGTTCTAAATTTCCTAAATATATATGTGTATAGCGCACCACAGAGCGATTGGAGCTTCAGGCACTCTGAGGACTGAATAGGAGGGCCAACGAGGTGAGGGGCTCTCCCATCTCTGCCCCACAGGGTTGGATGACTACGTGGAAAATGTGGTTTGCTCTATTTTGTGCAAATTGATATATGGAATATATTTATATGAATAAATTTGTGTTACACGTGTATGATTTGCAAGTAAGTAGTCAACGTGCTGATGGACAGATTTTCAAGTTATAAAATCCCCTCTACTTGCAAGTATACAAGGTCAGTTGTAATACGTACGAATATAAGGGTGTCGAACCCACAGGGATCAGTTGGATTACTAGAATTTAACGTTTTCACAATTTTAAATTTAAAAGAAAGGGGTTTTTGGAATTGGAAGTAAAGAAAAAAAAAGTTTAACAAGAGTGAAAAATAGAAAGTAGAATATTGAAAGTTGATAGAATCAAGTTGAATAACTTAGGACTTTGAACCCACAACTAGCTTTATAATTAAATATCCGATATTTTAATTAAGGACTACCTTTTATTTCATGCAGTGTTCTAGGCTACAAGCTTTGAATCACTTAGAATCATATTGGAACAAAGTTTTTGAACATACTCTATCTAATTTTAGCATGGGCTATTCAAGTATGACATAACCCATCTAGTTTTAGCGTAGAATATTCAAATGTTGTTACAATTCTATGATTACCATTACATGACCTCCACATTTAAGACTACAAGAATTAAAGTGGGTAAAAGTTTTGATTTTAAAATCCATGAATATTACTACAAGAAATATTGAATAGAAATTAAAATCAAATAAGACAATAAGAGCACAATGGAATATTAAAGAAAAATTCTTAGTCATGTAATCCATAAAATAAAGGTGCATATCCTTTATTATTATCAAATATAAAAGTACATAGCTAGGGCTTCATTAAAAATCCTAAGTAAAAAAAAAATTAGTTCTCCATGGCAAAATACATAATTACCAAACTCTTGATCTTCACCATCTCTCCTTTGAGAATTTTGTTCTTGATAATTTTTGTGAGAGAAAGTAAAGAGAGAATTTGGAAGAAGAAAATGGAAGTGAGAAGTGGGTGAGAAAAATGGATGGATGCTTGGACCCTTCCATCCTACTCCTATTTATAGGAAAAATTGCTCTCATATGTGCTTGCTTCATGGCTAAGTAAAAAAAATAATAATTAAAAAAAAAAAAGTAAGTAGCAAGGCTTGAAGTAGGGTCCTTCAAGTCTAGATGCATGTAGAGTTGCCACTTGAGCTAGAAAGGAACAAATGTCATGATTGCCATCCAATATCCACTAGTCAGCAAAATTAGAGTCAAAATTGGAGGCTAAGATGCTTTTTAATAAAAATGAGGAGACACATGGCCTTGCTAGGAATCGAGTACGGAGCATCAGATTTGCACGCGCAGCTTCTAGCCACTTCGTCAAGCTTCCAGATTTGACATAAGCGCTATCTTTAAATTTGATAGTCAGATGCTGAAGTCAATAATTACGGCTGAAAAAATGATGAAAACGCGTAGAGGAAGTCTCGAACACGGGCTCCAGAACCTTCATGTCAAATCTTTTGACCAGACGAGCTGCCAGTTGTCCTTATCTTCAAAGTGCCGCCTTTATTTTCTTAGTCAGCCGTGGCATGTAGCAAATTCAAAATTTGCTTCTTTTTGTCAAAAAGGTGTCCAATTGGAATCGAACACATGCATACTCTTAGAAAAACCCACGAGTAACCAATTGTGCCACCGCCTTTTGTCTGCAATAGTTTCACATTTTCTTTATTTAATTTTTCAACGAACTTCCAAGAACTTCCTATGAGCTTTCATGAATTGGTCTATCAAATTACTTTTAGCCCAAAAATTGAGAATACTCTCTGCAATAAAAGTTCACAAAAATTAAATTTTATTTTCAAAAATTATAATTTTTCAAGGACTAATAAATAAATATTAAGGGGAATATTTCTATTATAATATGCATTTATCACACCCCCACACTTAAGCTTTGCTAGTCCTCAAGCAAAGGAGAATAACTAAATCATGTAAATCAGAGAGTTTAGTTACTCAAAGGTTATAACCATATATATAGATTAAAAAGTCTTTTCCTCATAGTCAACATCACCAACCATAAATATATATATATATATTTTTTTTATAACAATGCAATTATTGAAACCTTATTAGTCAACCATTCAAAGATATCTTTGTAACCAAGAAGTTAACATGATAGCTACATAGATCCTCACTAAGGGCATGTGTTTAACTCAACTCTCAAGTGTTTAAAGTTTACCAATGTATCACTCAAGTTCAATCAATGTAATAACACTACCATAGGCTTGCAAATTCTTCCTATCTCCACTAAAAACAACTATACCAAGCATTAATCAAAAGGACTTTGCATTTGGTTGTAATGTTGGCCAAGGAATAGGTAAGGATTGTTTAGGATAGTGGTGCTAATGACCAAGAATTTAATAGAGCATAAATCCTTTTTTCTTACATATCAACTCAACTCCTTTTGCACTTCTCAACACTTCTTTGTAGTCAAAATCTATTGTAATGAGATAAGAATTACATTTAAACTTTTACAATAAAGGAATTTTCCCATTCTTTCTCATTTTTTTTTCTTTCTTCACGTCTTCATTTCTTCTTTCATTTCATTGTATTTTTCAAATCAGACCATTCTTCTTCTTCTTCTTTTTTTCTTTTTCTTTTTTTTTCATCTTTATAACACATTCCCACATTAACAAAAGTATCCATACTCTATAAAATATGATCAATGGTATTTCATATGGTCTTTTTGGGAAAACAAGGCTTGTAATGTGGTTAAAAACAACAAAATAGGCTAAAAGGCTCAAGATTGGCTCACTAGAGAAATTTGTATACAGGGTGGGCTCATTTGGCTTTGTGGTATTTAAAATTTAACATCCTAAGTGCCTTTGTCACTTTTATGCAAGCATAGTGTCAAAGGTAGTTTCAAAAGGGACAATAAGCAAGTTCTAGAGTATTACAAACATGATTGAACAATTCTCACAAGAAATGAAAGAGTTGATTAAAAGTAAATCAACATTATGGCTCAAACCTGACAAGGGTAATTTGATCTATGTAGTCATCATGACACAACTTCTCAAATCATGACTTAGTTGATAAAAGTCAGAATTATCTTAGTGGAAGAACTAATAAATATCTTTAACAATTGCAAAATAATAAAATTAAACACACATATCTCTTTTTTTTAATATATAAAACTAGTGATGTTGACAATGGAAAAAGTGCTGATTCAATTTAAACTTATATAATGGTTATAATAGTGAAAGACTTAATCATCCAGCTTGCATTCAAATTTTTTTTACCCCCACACTTAGTTTTTGCACTATCATCAATAATCGGGGTTAGAAATTATCACAAAATCAGAGGAGAATGGAACAATACAACCTGGAGAGTTGTAGGAAAGATTTTCTTGAAGTCCAAAGATCAAAGTTCTCACCATGAACCATGTTCTTTCTGAATTCTGAAAAAAGTGTTTAAACCACTAGCCAAGACAAGTTAGTAGCAAACGTATTATAAATATATCAAAAGCCTAGGTTGCCTCCTAGTCAGCGCTAAGTTTAAAGTCTTCAGCCAGACTCATAAATAACATTTCAGTTAATCAGAATATAGAGGATCTACTAAATTAGTAGATTCTAAATCAACTCCCACTTCAGCATTTGAAATCACTGGTTTTAAACGATGACCATTAACAGTTAATATCCTACCATCCTTAGGATCCTTTATTTGAATAGCTCCTGATGGATAAACTTGTTGAACAATATAAGGACCATCCCATCTTGATCTAAGCTTACCAGGGAATAATTTCAATTTTGAATTGAAAAGCCAAACCTTTTGATCAAGTTCAAAAGTTTTACGAGAAATCATTTTGTCATGGAAAGCTTTGGTTTTGGCCTTGTAAATCTTAGAATTTTCATAAGCTTCATTACGCATCTCATCTAATTCATTTAACTGTAATTTCCTATGAGAGCCAGCGTGTTTCATATCAAAATTCAAAGCTTTTATTGCCCAAAATGCTCGATGTTCTAATTCTACTGGTAAATGACATGCTTTCCCATAAACTATTCTAAATGGAGACATTCCTATAGGGGTTTTATATGCAGTACGATAAGCCCATAAAGCATCATTCAGTCTTAATGACCAATCTTTTCTATCAGGACGAACTGTCTTTTCTAAGATGGACTTAATCTCACAATTTGATAACTCTACTTGACCACTTGTTTGTGGATGGTATGGGGTAGCTACTTTATGTGTAACAGAATACTTCCTAAGAAGTGTTTCCAACGAACGATTACAAAAGTGACTACCTCCATCACTAATCAAAGCTCTAGGAGTACCAAATCGACTAAAAATATTATCTTTCACAAATTGCATTACCACCTTATGATCATTAGTTCTTGTGGCTATAGCTTCTATCCATTTTGAGACATAATCTACAGCAACCAAGATATATACGAAGCCAAATGAAGGTGGGAAAGGACCCATAAAATCAATGCCCCATACATCAAAAATTTCTACAATTAAAATGGGTTGTAAGGGCATCATGTCTCTCCTAGATAATGAACCAGTGCGTTGACATTTTTCACAAGCAAGACAAAATTGGTGGGCATCTTTGAATAAAGTTGGCCAATAAAAGCCACATTGTAGAACCTTAGCAGCAGTTCTGCGACCTCCAAAATGTCCACCACAAGCAGATGAGTGGCACATTGATAAAATACTATCATATTCATATTCAGGGACACACCTACGAATGATTTGATCTGAGCAATGCTTAAATAGGTAAGGGTCCTCCCAATAGTAATGTTTTACTTGAGAGAAGAATCTATCCTTATCTTGCTTTGACCAATGCGAAGGAATTTTACCTATGACAAGGTAATTAACAATGTTTGCGAACCAAGGTAATTTCGATTTAGTTACCAAGAATAGTTGTTCATCTGGAAAGGTATCTTGTATGATTAGGTCATCTTTATTTTCAATGTGAATCCTAGACAAATGATCAGCTACAAGATTCTCACAACCCTTCTTATCTTTAATTTCAATATCAAATTCTTGCAACAATAAAACCCATCTAATTAACCTAGGTTTTGTCTCCTTTTTAGATAATAGATATTTCAAAGCAGAGTGATCAGTGAAGACAATAACCTTAGATTGTAGCAGATAAGGACGAAATTTATCAAGAGCAAATACAACAGCTAGTAATTCTTTTTCAGTAGTAGTATAATTCTTTTGAGCATCAGTAAGTGTTTTACTAGCATAGTAAATCACATGTGGCATTTTATTCACTCTTTGACCTAGAACTGCACCAACAGCATAATCAGAAGCATCACACATAATCTCAAAAGGCATAGAAAAATCTGGAGGTTGCACTATAGGTGCTGAAACAAGAAGAGATCGAAGCTTTTCAAAGGCTTCTAGACATGACTCATCAAAATTAAAAGGGACATCTTTTCCAAGAAGATTAGTCAAGGGGCTAGCAATTTTGCTGAAGTCTTTAATAAATCTTCTATAGAAACCTACATGACCAAGAAAAGATCTTATTTGCTTAACAGATGCAGGTGGTGGAAGATTGTTAATACGGTCAACTTTAGCTTTGTCTACCTCAATTCCCTTTTTAGTCACCTTATGACCTAGTACTATGCCATCTTGAACCATAAAATGACTTTTCTCCCAACTTAAAACCAAATTGGTTTCTTCACATCTTTTTAGCACTTTTGACAAGTTATGCAAACATTCTTCAAAAGTTGGACCAAAAATTGAAAAATCATCCATGAACACTTCTAGAAAGTTCCAACCATATCAGAGAATATAGAAATCATACATCTTTGAAAGGTAGCAGGTGCGTTACATAACCCAAAAGGCATTCTACGATAGGCAAAAGTACCAAAAGGACAAGTGAAAGTAGTTTTCTCTTGATGCTCAGGGTACAAAGGCACTTGTATGTAACCAGAATATCCATCTAGAAAGCAATAATAACTTTGACCAGCTAACTTTTCTAAGATTTGATCAATGAATGGTAAAGGAAAATGATCTTTCCTAGTCATAGAATTTAGCTTTCTATAGTCTATACAAACACGCCATCCCGTAGTTTCCCTAGTAGGTACTAATTCTCCCTCTTTATTTTGGACTATTGTGATTCCAGATTTCTTAGGGACAACTTGGATAGGGCTAACCCATTGACTATCAGAAATAGGATATATGACTCCAGCATCTAATAATTTCACTATTTCCTTTTTTACAACTTCCATCATATGTGGGTTTAGCCTACGTTGTGATTCCCTAGAAGGTTTGGCAATATCCTCTAGATAAATTTTATGCATGCATACTGAAGGATCTATTCCTTTTAAATCAAACACAGACCACCCTATAGCCTCTTTATGTTTAGACAAAACCTTGACTAGTTCATTTTCTTGTTCACCAGTTAATTGAGATGAAATAATAACAGGCAAGGTCTCATTATCACCAAGAAACACATATTTTAATGTAGAAGGTAGAGGCTTTAATTCAAGCTTCGGAGGCGATATTATAGATGGAACAGGTGGCGACTTAGCTAAAGGGGGAAATTTCTCATGCTTAGCTACCCATGATGAGGTTTCAAGAGAATTTAAGTCTAACATGGATTCTCTTAACTCCCTTTCAACATCAATATTTTCCCATTCACTATATGTCAGTGTGGTTTCTAAGGAGTCTTTACTTAAAATTGTAGGAAGTGTTTCTTGAATGATTTCATCAATTATATCAACTTTAAAACAATCAGAATCATCATATATAGAGGGTTGGGATGAAGCTTTAAAAACATTGAGTTTAACCCTCATATTTAGCACTGAAACATCCATTACTCCGGTCCTACAATTAATTGTGGCATTAGCTGTTGCTAAGAAAGGACGACCTAGAATAACTGGAGTTTGGTTTCTAGTATGATTAGTAGAATCCATGTCTAATACCACGAAATCAACAGGAAAGTAACCTTTATCCACTTGTACTAAGACATCATCAATTCTTCCTCTAGGCACCTTAATTGACCTATCGGCAAGTTGTAAGGTCATATTTGTAGGTTGCAACTCTCCCAGGCCTAGTTCTTCATACACAGAATATGGAATTAAATTAACACTAGAGCCTAAATCTAAGAGTGCCCTATCAATTCTTTTATCTCCAATAAAACATGTGATAGTAGGAACACCAGGATCTTTAAGCTTAGGTGGAGTGTTATATTGCAAAACTGAGCTCACTTGTTCATTAAGAAAAACCTTTTTAGACACATGATTTTTAGATTTTCTTTTAAATGTACACATGTCCTTAAGAAATTTTGCATAGGCAGGAACTTGCTTTATAGCTTCTAAAAGAGGAATATTGATTTTTACTTGCTTAAATGTCTCTAAAATGTCTTCCATCTTTTTATCCTTTCCATTAGGTGATGGTGATTTAAGAGCTTCTGGAAAAGGTACTTTTGGTTCATATGGAATTGACTCATCAACAACTTGAGGAATTATATTTTTCATCTTATCAGTTTGACTCTTTTCCCTTAAGCATTCTTTTTCTTTTTCTTCTTTATTTGCTTCCTCATTGTCTAAACCTACCTTGTTATCAATTATTTTACCACTCCTAAGAGTTGTAACTGCTTTGGTTTCTTCCTGATAAGTTTGACCTCTAGGATTTTCCATTGGAAAACTAGGAAGCTTACCCTCATCTCTTCTAGCAATGGTATTGGCTAGTTGTCCTACTTGAGTTTCTAGCTTTGCTATAGATTGAGTATGTGAATCTAACAATTGTCTCATAGGATCTAGATTCTTAAGAGCAGACAAAACTTGATTTTGAAAATTATGATCAATACCTGAGGATTGAAAAGATTGGGGGGAAGGTTGAGCATACCTTGGGGACTGATAAGTAGAAGGATTGACCAAGCCATTTGGGTTTACTTGCTGCCTTTGTGGATCAGAATTTTGTTGTCTCCAAGAGAAATTAGGATGATTTCTCCATCCTGGATTGTATGTGTTTGAGTAAGGATTATCTTGTTTAAACCCTTGTGTAGCATTAACATGTTCTTCCATATATTCAGGATAACTTGAAGCACTTGGACAATCAGTTGCACAATGCTTAGGGCTAGCACAAATGACACAAACATCTTGAGAATTAGAAAAATTCACAGGCAATTTGTTCATTAATTGGTCAAATTTCTTAGACAATGAAGCCACTTGATTTGATAAATCATGAGTATTAGAGACTTCATAAATTCCTCCTTTATTCCCTACTTGTCTAGAAGTTCCAATACGTGATGACGTGGCACGTTGTTGAGAATTCTCACTTAAATGTTCAAACAGATCCCATGCTTCATCTGGATTTTTATCTAGAAAAATTCTACTGCATGAAGAATCTATCATTTGTTGATTACGTTCACTTAAGCCAGAATAAAAACTATTGACTAATTGCCATTTAGGAACTTCATGGTGAGGACAACTACGCAGCAAATCTCTAAATCTTTCCCAAGTTTCATGAAATAGTTCATTATCTAACTGAGAAAAATTAGTGATTTCCTGTCTTAATTTTGTCAATTTACCCGCAGGAAAATATTTCTTTAAAAATTCTTTTGACATTTGATCCCATGTAGCAATATTATCACGAGTTGTTAACCAGTGTTTTGCCTTATCTTTCAGAGAAAAAGGGAACAAACGCAATCTTATAGCATCCTCAGAAACATTAGGCAACTTAAAAGTAGAACATACTTCTAGAAATTCATGAATATGCTTGTAAGGATTTTCAGAACTAAGCCCGTAAAAAGATGGTAACATTTGAATAATACTAGGCTTAATTTCAAACTGATTAGCTCCAATTTCAGGTAAGCGGGTGCTACTAGGGGAGTCATAATTACTAGGTGTAAAATACTCCTTAAGTGGCCTAAGTGGTTCTCCTGCCATTTCTTCTTGTTTATGAGCTCGTAATAATCTAAGTGTTCGTTCAATTTCAGGATCATATGATTTCAAATCAAAAGAAAGTGACCTACGGCCAAGCATGCAAGAAACAAAAACAACAAAAACAAAACAAAAGTATTAAATTTAAAGATTGGGTTGAGCACACCTGGACAGTAAATATCAAATTGATGTGGCTATTCTTCACCGAATATGTTTATGTAGACAACTCCAACCTTCAAGACAAAGTTAGTAGACAAGAATACCAACAAAAATATATAAAAATAAAAATAAAGTTAAACTAAAAATTTAAAATAATGAAAAGAGAAAAATTATAGTAACCAATATACCGATCCCCGGCAACGGCGCCAAAAACTTGATGGACAGATTTTCAAGTTATAAAATCCCCTCTACTTGCAAGTATACAAGGTCAGTTGTAATACGTACGAATATAAGGGTGTCGAACCCACAGGGATCAGTTGGATTACTAGAATTTAACGTTTTCACAATTTTAAATTTAAAAGAAAGGGGTTTTTGGAATTGGAAGTAAAGAAAAAAAAAGTTTAACAAGAGTGAAAAATAGAAAGTAGAATATTGAAAGTTGATAGAATCAAGTTGAATAACTTAGGACTTTGAACCCACAACTAGCTTTATAATTAAATATCCGATATTTTAATTAAGGACTACCTTTTATTTCATGCAGTGTTCTAGGCTACAAGCTTTGAATCACTTAGAATGATATTGGAACAAAGTTTTTGAACATACTCTATCTAATTTTAGCATGGGCTATTCAAGTATGACATAACCCATCTAGTTTTAGCATAGAATATTCAAATGTTGTTACAATTCTATGATTACCATTACATGACCTCCAGATTTAAGACTACAAGAATTAAAGTGGGTAAAAGTTTTGATTTTAAAATCCATGAATATTACTACAAGAAATATTGAATAGAAATTAAAATCAAATAAGACAATAAGAGCACAATGGAATATTAAAGAAAAATTCTTAGTCATGTAATCCATAAAATAAAGGTGCATATCCTTTATTATTATCAAATATAAAAGTACATAGCTAGGGCTTCATTAAAAATCCTAAGTAAAAAAAAAAAATTAGTTCTCCATGGCAAAATACATAATTACCAAACTCTTGATCTTCACCATCTCTCCTTTGAGAATTTTGATCTTGATAATTTTTGTGAGAGAAAGTAAAGAGAGAATTTGGAAGAAGAAAATGGAAGTGAGAAGTGGGTGAGAAAAATGGATGGATGCTTGGACCCTTCCATCCTACTCCTATTTATAGGAAAAATTGCTCTCATATGTGCTTGCTTCATGGCTAAGTAAAAAAAATAATAATTAAAAAAAAAAAGTAAGTAGCAAGGCTTGAACTAGGGTCCTTCAAGTCTAGATGCATGTAGAGTTGCCACTTGAGCTAGAAAGGAACAAATGTCATGATTGCCATCCAATATCCACTAGTCAGCAAAATTAGAGTCAAAATTGGAGGCTAAGATGCTTTTTAATAAAAATGAGGAGACACATGGCCTTGCTAGGAATCGAGTACGGAGCATCAGATTTGCACGCGCAGCTTCTAGCCACTTCGTCAAGCTTCTAGATTTGACATAAGCGCTATCTTTAAATTTGATAGTCAGATGCTGAAGTCAATAATTACGGCTGAAAAAATGATGAAAACGCGTAGAGGAAGTCTCGAACACGGGCTCCAGAACCTTCATGTCAGATCTTTTGACCAGACGAGCTGCCAATTGTCCTTATCTTCAAAGTGCCGCCTTTATTTTCTTAGTCAGCTGTGTCATGTAGCAAATTCAAAATTTGCTTCTTTTTGTCAAAAAGGTGTCCAACTGGAATCGAACACATGCATACTCTTAGAAAAACCCACGAATAACCAATTGTGCCACCGCCTTTTGTCTGCAATAGTTTCACATTTTCTTTATTTAATTTTTCCACGAACTTCCAAGAACTTCCTATGAGCTTTCATGAATTGGTCTATCAAATTACTTTTAGCCCAAAAATTGAGAATACTCTCTGCAATAAAAGTTCACAAAAATTAAATTTTATTTTCAAAAATTATAATTTTTCAAGGACTAATAAATAAATATTAAGGGGAATATTTCTATTATAATATGCATTTATCACGTGCAATAGTATATGTGCTTATATGATTAACCTCAAGGTGTATATGTGTTATTTTGGCTTACCGAGCCTTATGTGATACCGTGGGTAGGATTGAGTCGGAATTTCACATGTGAGGCTTTATTAATATTAGAAACCCATTTAAATTGATCATCGTGCAAAGGTTTTGACCGTATGGTACATTGAGGAAAATGAACCTAGGTTGTTCATTGTGAGCGAGAGGGTTGCATAATTGAAACGGGGGAAACTAGGCCTAGCTAATTCACACCTGTAATATTCAGTTAGTTATTAATAGGGAGTCTTTCAAGGTCGAATAGGTTATTTGAATTTGTTTAGGTTAGTTCGGGTAGATCGAGTCGGTTATCCTGGTCGGACAGACAGGATCAGTTAACAGTAAGTATGCCACATAGTGACCATTACCTTGGTTTAACCGGGGTCAGATAAGTCGCCGGCTATTACTCTAAGCGTGCCTTGGAGTCAGAAAGTTCCTAGTTTGATCAACTAGGTTCGAATAAGACATTGCCTTCGGGCCAGTATTTCTCTTAGCGTAACGCGAGAGACAGAAAGTGAATGCCTTCGGGCCAGTATTTCTCTTAGCGTAACGCGGGAGACAGAAAGTGAATGCCTTCGAGCCAGTATTTCTCTTAGCGTAACGTAGGAGACAGAAAGTGAATGCTTTCGGGCCAGTATTTCTCTTAGCGTAATGCAGGAGACAGAAAGTGAATGCCTACGAGCATAACTATGTATGACTTATGAAAAGATATTATATATGTTTATGATTGGTTTACATGCGGATTAATAAACATGTTAGGAGCATGAATTAGGATTTTTAATTGTGAATATGATATATTGATTGTCTGATCATATTAAAGGTCACAATATAAATCCATTTCATGCGCATGTGGTTGTGGTTGCTCCCTTCCCCCAGCTGTAGTGCTACCCGCTGCTACGCCAGGGATGGGGGAGCTTCTCAATGAGTCTGTTCAACTCACCCCCTGTTTACATGTTTAAGATACAGGTAGTTCAGGAGTCGAAAACGCATACATTTCTTCTCAGGGAGGCGGACAGATCTGAGGGCCGTACGCTTAGTTCGCATCGGTAGTTATTTTGATTACGTACATATGTTGTGATGTATATGTATATGAATCCTTTTTGGGTGTAGCGTTTGTACAGATACAGCTGCAGTATATATATACGTCCTATTCTAGCATTGTCGGCTTCATACAGATTAAAGTTAGGTCTGGTGTTGGGACTTTAGGCTATCATATACTATATATCATGTATATGTATATATGACTTCCGCATGCGACTAGGATAGATCACACGCCTTGAGGGGTGTGATCAATACATATATATATATATATATATATATATATATATATATATATATATATATATATATAGATATGTCTGTGTGACTGAATACCTGATTATATGAAAATATGGCTTCCGCATGTGAATAGGATAGATCACACGCATTGAGGCTTGTGATCAATATGTAAACTATATGCAAGCGTGTGATTGAATATATGTATGACTGTATACAGGACTTCTGCATGTGAATAGGATAGATCACCCGTCCTGAAGAGTGTGATCAATCTGTATAATATATGTACGTGTGAGTGATTATGTGTATATGTATAGACTGAAGCGGCGTTGAGCGAGCCGTGGATTGCACGATACTTAGGTCACCGGATATGGATGGCCATAAATACTATATATTGTTTGTATTAGAAATGGGTAGTTATAAACATGTGAAAATGTCAATCAAGGATTAGAGGCTTACGGGATAGGAGAAATCCTACTTCCCGTGCCGGTCATGGACGTCCGATTGGGGGTCGTGACAAACTTGGTATCAGAGTCAGGTTTACTTTAAACTGTATTAAGCCATAGGTATGACCGGATGTCGGTTTACGCCTCGTTGTGAACCCGGGTGCAACGTGGGAGTAAAAAGGCACTTGTGGAAGTACTCAGGAAATTGAGTCAACCCTTTCTTTCTACTCTCTTTGATATGAAATATCATTGATATACGTGGACTCATTAGGTGTGGTCCTTGTGCAGTATAGGGATGCCACCGATCACGAGACAGACTAGGGGTGGAGGGAGAACTCTTGCTGAAATTGATCGAGAATCAGTTCGGGAGGAGTGAATGCCCACCCGAGGCCAAGGTAGAGGCCATACCCGAGGCCGAGGTAGAGGTCATACTCGAGGTCGAGGGAGAGCACAAGTGAGAGGGGAAGAGAGGAGACAGTCACTGGAACCTCAACCTCAAGTAGAGACAGGTGCACCTTCCGTGGCGGAAATGCTCACGGTAGGATTTCAGGAACTAAGAGAAGAGATGACGAGTCAAATACAGAGGGAAGTACGCCAGTTAGTAGTCGGCGAGGAAGAACAAGAGAGAGTTCCTAGCAATCAAGAGATGGAGGTTGTTGAGGAAGAGGATAGGGAATGGCAACAACCACAGGAAATGCCTCGTGAGCCACGGGTAGCACCCAGAGAGCTGTCAATTTCAAAATTTCTGAAGCTTCATCCACCCACTTTCTGCGGAACTAGTGAGAAAGAAGACCCACAGTACTTTGTGAGAGACATAGTCAGAATTTGGCACATGCTGAGGTGCTCAGGGCATGAGTTAGTAGAATTAGCTTCATTCCAGCTGAGGGGAGCTGCTAGAGTATGGATAGAGTCCGTACAGACGAGGTATTCAAGAAGAGTGGCACCGATGACCTATGAAGGTTTTCAGAGGGAATTCCTGGGTCGGTTTTTATCTGAAGGCACCAAAGATGCGAAGCGTCAGAAATTCGAGGAGTTGTGGATGACGCCTAATATGACCGTGACGGAGTATGAATTACTTTTTACAGAACTAGCTCAATTCTCACCTGAGTTGGTTCCTGATGAAGAGGTGAGGATCAAGAGGTTCATACACCGTCTCACGGAGCCGTTATTTACTGCTTTGTTACCCCAGAGAAGACAATTTGAGACCTTAGCTCAAGCAACAGACTGTGCCAGGATGATTGAAACTAGGAAGAGGTACGGGACTTCTATTGATCCCAAGGTCAAGTTAATTACAGGCAGTGACAACCAAGGAGGTGGAAGAAAGAAAAGGAAAACAACAGGTGGAGGTGCAGGATACTCAGGGTCCGTAGGGGGACAATCCTCAACCACCACCCATGAAATAGGTACAAGAAGTAATTTTCAAGGGGGACAGAGAGTGCAAGGGGGTGGAAATGCCGGTAAGACAAGTCCCCAGTGTGCGACTTGCGGCAGATTTCATTTTGGAATATGTCAGAGACTGACAGGTGGGTGTTACAACTTCGGCCAGGTGGGCCATATGGCTAGAGAGTGTCCAAAGAGAAAAGAGGGTACAAGTGTGAGAAGTGATCCGACGCCTAGGGGTACACCTATTCCAGCCCCACCAGTAAGAACCGTACCACTACAGCTAGCAAGTACAGGTGCAGCTAGAGGTCGTGGTGCAGGATCTAGTGGCAGAGGACCAGGGGCAGTAGGTGGAGGACAAGCACGGGTATTTGCACTTTCTCAGCAGGAAGCTCATGCATCGAATGCAGTTGTGACAGGTACCCTTATTGTTTGCTCTCTTGAAGCAGGATTTCTGTTTGATTCCGGCTCCACTCATTCTTATGTGTCACATGCATTTTCCTCTAAATTCAACAAAAGTCCATCTAGAATGAAAGAAACAGTATTGGTCTATACTCCAATGGGAGAATCGGTACAAGTAGAGTATGTGCACAAGTCTTGCATTGTGGAGGTCGATGGTCAGAGATTGTGGTAGACTTTCTGTTGTTGTGTATGGTTGATCTTGATGTGATCCTCAGAATGGATTGGTTGTCGTCTTGCCATGCGATTGTGGACTGCAGGGCTAAATGTTTGAAGTTTAATATGCCAAACGAGGAGCCTTTTGTGATACGGGGTGACGGAGCTGCACTGTATCCAAGCTTGATCTCGGCTTTGAGGGCATCCAAGTTACTTGGAAAGGGATGCAAAGGGTATTTGGCCTTGGTCCAATATACCATGAAAGCAGTACTTGCACCGACTCAAGTACCAGTAGTGCGAGAGTTCTTGGATGTGTTTCCAGAAGAATTATCGGGGTTGCTGCCCGATCGTGAGATTGAATTTGAAATTGAGCTACAACCTGGCACCCAACCTATCTCTACACCACCTTACCGGATGGCTCCGAAAGAGTTGAAGGAGTAACATACACAATTACAAGAATTGATTGACAAGGGTTTTATAAGACCCAGCTTCTCTCCTTGGAGTGCACCGGTCCATTTTGTAAAGAAGAAGGATGGATCTTTGCGGTTGTGTATCGATTACCGAAAGTTAAACAAGGTGACGATCCGCAATCAATACCCACTACCGAGGATAGATGACTTATTTGATCAGTTGCAGGGCGCAAAGCGGTTTTCCAAAATTGATTTGCGATCTGGGTACCATCAACTAGAGATTCGAGAATCAGACATACCAAAGACCGCATTCAGGACCCGATATGGACATTACGAGTTCTTGGTGATGTCTTTCGGATTAACTAATGCTCCTGCAGCGTTCATGGACATGATGAACAGGGTCTTCAAACCATTTCTGGACCGATTTGTCATTGTCTTCATTGATGACATCTTGGTTTACTCAAAGAATTCTGAGGAACATGCGAAACACTTGAGATTAGCATTGCAGAAGTTGAGAGAAGAGAAATTGTATGCCAAGTTCTCCAAGTGTGAATTCTGACTTGATAGAGTTGCCTTTTTGGGTCACGTGGTATCATCAGAGGGAATCCACGTTGATCCAAGTAAGGTAGAGGCGGTAAAGAATTGGTCCCAGCCTACCTCAGTTACTGAAATTCGCAGTTTCTTGGGCTTGGCCAGATACTATAGAAGATTTGTGCAGGACTTCTCTAAGGTTGTTGCACCTATGACTAAGTTGACTCAGAAGGGAGTGAAGTTCATATGGGATGATAAGTGTGAGCAGAGTTTTCAGAAGCTGAAAGACAGCCTCACTACCGCTCCGGTGTTGGCATTACCTGAAGGCACAGGAGGCTATGTGGTATACTGTGATGCGTCGAGGATCGGGTTAGGGTGTGTCTTGATGTAGCATGGCAAGGTGATTGTGTATGCATCACAACAACTGAGGAAACATGAGAAGAACTACCCGACTCATGACCTTGAGATGGCTGCTGTAGTGTTCGCTTTGAAAATATGGAGACATTACCTGTACGGTGAGACGTGTGAAATTTATACGGACCACAAAAGCCTCAAATACATTTTCGAGCAGAAAAACTTGAACTTGAGACAACGTCGATGGTTAGAGTTGTTGAAAGACTACGACTGCACGATATTGTATCATCCAGGAAAGGCTAATGTGGTAGCCGATGCTTTGAGCCGAAAATTTATGGGCAATCTTGCTCATATAATTGAAGAAAGAAGACCGTTGATCAGAGAGTTGCACGAGCTAGAAAAAACGGGGAATCAGTTTGAGATTGGAAGTTCCAGCTCACTTTTAGCCCATTTGCAAGCTAAATCCTCTCTAGTAGAAGAAGTGAAAGCTAGACAGGATGAAGATGCCGACCTCAAGCAAATCAAGGATACAGTAACTAAAGAGAAGGGGGACGATGTCCGATTCTCTATTGATGATTTCGGGGTACTTCGGTTGGCGGGACGGTTGTGTGTCCCTATGGTTGATAACTTGAAAGAAAGAATCCTTGAAGAAGCACACCGGACAGCTTATACAATCCATCCGGGAGCAAATAAAATGTATCAGGGTTGGATGACTACGTGGAAAATGTGGTTTGCTCTATTTTGTGCAAATTGATATATGGAATATATTTATATGAATAAATTTGTGTTACACGTGTATGATTTGCAAGTAAGCAGTCAACATGCAATAGTATATGTGCTTATATGATTAACCTCAAGGTGTATATGTGCTATTTTGGCTCACCGAGCCTTATGTGATACCGTGGGTAGGATCGTGCAAAGGTTTTGACCGTATGGTACATTGAGGAAAATGAACCTAGGTTGTTAATTGTGAGTGAGAGGGTTACATAATAGAAACGGGGGAAACTAGGCCTAGCTAATTCACACCTGTAATATTCAGTTAGTTATTAATAGGGCGTCTTTCAAGGTCGAATAGGTTATTTGAACTTGTTTAGGTTATGTGATACCTCGGAAAATTTCGAGGATTAAAGAATGATTTATTTAAAATTTTGAGGATTTAAAGAATGATCTATTTCGGGGCTAGAAATTTTAAACTTTAAAAAGAATATAGAAAAAAAAAGTATGAAAGCTAAGGGAAACCGGAAAGGAACCAGGGAATTCTTCGAAGTTTAAAATAAAATAAAAGATGAAGGAAAGAAATAAAATATTTTTCTTAGAATTAATTCAGGACCTACGAAATTAGAAACCCAAAATAAATAGGAGTGGGAACTAAACTAAAAACATATTAGTTATTATTTATTTGATTATTAATTAATTTATTTTTTATAATATTTATTTATTATTTAATTATTTAATTATTAATTATTTTATTTTAATTAAATTTATTTATTTATTTTAATTATTTGAAAAAAAGGGGGGGCGTGAGTTTTGCTTAAATAAAAGGAAAGAAAGAATTTAAAAAAAAAAAAGAAGAAGAGGAAAGGTGCGTATGTAGAAAAGAAAAAGAAAGAAAAAGAAAGAGAAAGAGAACCGAGAGAAGGAAAGAAGAGAAACGAAATGGAAGAGATAGAGAGAGAGGGAGGAGTGGATGGAGAAGAAGAAGGGAAGGAGGGCGGTTCGCCGGAAACCGGCCGGAGAAGAGCGGTCCAACGCCGGCCACGACCACCGGAGCTCAACTCTAACCTCTTCCACATCTCCCACCAACCGAATCAAGGTTAGTAACCCCAATTTCATTCGAAACCCTCAATTTCTCCATTTTTAGGGATTCCTTTGATTGGGTTGTTTCGAGGGTAGATTGAGACCAAGAAAGTGTTCTTGAACACTTAGTTGGGGCAGGAATCGAGATTATATCTTCGGATTTAGTCAAATTCGAATTTGGAAGGATTTGGGGTTGAAATTATAAATATTTCCAAATTGGAAAAAATTGTTGATAATTAGGATTGAGCTTGGATTTGACTAAATAGGCTTATATTGATATTATTGAAATTATAATTATTTCCAAATTGGAGAAAATTGTTAATAATTAGGATTGAGCTTAGATTTGAGTAAATAGGCTTGGATTGATATTACTGAAATTATATGGTTGGAATATTAGCTGAACAAGACCCGTAAAGAGTTGGCCCGATGTTACTAAGGTTGAACCTTGACGTTAACGTGCCGGGTCCCTGCTCGGTTGGCCCAAATACACTTAAGGGTGACGTTGAGAGTATTAAACCTCTTCTTTTCAATCTTAAACACCCTAGAACATTCCTAAACATATTTTTGAGAATTAAATCACTCCAAGTACCTTCTTGTTTCTCAAGGATGGAAACTTGCGGAACAAATTAAGTCTAACTTCGTGAATTTCAACCTTATCCTTTCAAAAACTTTAGGAAACCTTAAGTGTGATAAATTGGAGGTATATTGAGGTTTAGAAACTAGATTTCTTAGAACCCAAGTAGGAACACAAGTTGAATCAAAATGCTTAGACCTTCCTAAAATTAAGATTTCTTCCAACCAAGCTAGATAAGCTTCCTTAGATACGAATACAAGTTAGGTAGAGGTCTAATACTCAAATCCAAGTATGTGAAACACTCAAGTAGAGTGTTATATGCGAGTAAGTCAAGTGTCCGAGGAAGGATACGCATAAGTCGGGATAGAGAAGTCTGATAAGACCAAGAGCTTGACTCTGTGGCAACCATGAACTACATGTGAGAATAATGGAGGGATAAATAACAAGTTAAGCTAAGTAATAGTCTTATTGAGGTAAATGTTGTTCTTATAGGAACATCGACACGCAATAGAGTGCAACAGGAACTCCGAGGAGACTAAAGTTACAAGAGAGGATTGCATGGAAGGTTGGCCAATGTGAGGGTTCTTCCATCTTTGCTCCTAGGGTTGTATGCTTATGTGGATTACATGAGTATATATATTCTCTGCTTGTCTTATATGTGTTAGCTAGAGGTATATGATGCTAAAAGAATAAAAGAACTAGAAAATAGGTGGTGGAAAGTAGCTTGGATAGGAAGACATAGGAGTAGAGTGTAATTGTTTGCTATGATTGGTGTGTTACAAATCCAACTCATACACTCGTGAGGCATGATGAGTAATTTATTAAATCTTTTCCACGACGCTGGCAAGAGTCCTTGTACGGAAGGACTAAGCTTTTATTTTGAAAACTCGTCACGATGGTGACTTAAATTATAATCATGCAAAGGGAGTTATTGGTGGGTTTCGGATTTGATTATGCTAGCGATGTGATACATCGAGTAGAACAACGTCAGATGGCACTTGAGACCTCAGTTTTTACAATCACCATGACGATGGTCATTGCCCTATCCTGGCAATAGGGTCAGAAAGGTTTTATATTGCTATGACGATAGCTTGAGGCTCAGAGAGTGCATCTGGACGGGTATATGAGTTATATCCTGTTGAGGAAACTTGTACATATTAATAAGGAGAGGAATTGTTGATCCTTCGGGAAAGATACAAAGAATCCTATTAATATGTGAGAATAAGGTAAGGAGACACGGGAGGAACCTACGGGTGAACCGTGAGCCTAACCTAGTAAAAGAGAAATCATCCTGTGGAGTTGGTCCAGGATGTGTCAGTGGCGATGCTTCGAGACGTCATGCCGTGCCCGCCATGTGGCCTGGTTGGGTAATGGACGAGTGGGCTCAAGCTATTGCCCCGCAGAAAGGGGTCAGAACGTGCCACTTGGTGGCTATGAATCAGTTGTTTGATAGATAGAGATTGATTGTGTTTGATTAATAGAGTTGTCACGAGGTAACTAGTACCCAAGCGAATGGGTTAAGTATGTTTTGCCACGTGGTGGCTAGCAACCCGAGTGCACGGGTTCGAAGTAGAAAGGCCATGTAGTGGCTAGTAGACACCCCAGAGTGCGGGAAATTGAGTAGATGTATGCTATAGTATCTGTGTGTATGTACAAATTGTCTGTGTTTGCATATAACTGTTGATTGTTCAGCATAGTGACGATGTACATGATTACGTCACCACAACGTTTTGTTTGATCAAACATGCTGGAGTTGAGAAGACCGGTAAGTAAAAGCTGGCACTATATGATACATGTTTACTTGCTGATTGACGAGATGGAATAATTTCCTGCATGCTTATATCTGTTAAATGCATGTGAGTGTTTGGGTGAAATTTATGTTGTTGTGTGATCACCAAGAATGTATGCTAACTAACAATAACTAGTTGTTTTTGCATGTGGTTGTGTATGACTCCCAAACCCAGCGCTATGGTACCCACCTTGCGCCGGGGATGGGAGAGTCCTCACTGAGTCGTGTGGTTAAGACTCACACCTCATTTTTACTACACAGAGACAGGTTAAGTATAGGTGGAAGAAGTCTCGGTGGAGCGAGAAACGAACAAAACTTTCCAAGACCCACAACTTGTTCATGTGGATGAATGAATTATAATTGTAATTTAATTTACTTTATCATGTATCATAAAGTAAAGGGTAGACGTACCCAACTATATTGTATCACTAAATCTAGAACTGTCAGCTTCACACAGCTTAAAGATCAGGATCCGTTAGATTATGATGCAGGGAAAACATGTTTCTAATATATATATACATATATCTGTTGCATGCGAATAGGATAGGCATCATCTTCGGATGTGTAGCCAGTACACAGGTTATCTATATCTATATCCTGAAGCGGCACTGGGCGTGGATTTGCTTGCCTAGGATAGGCCACTATTGCGGTGTAGCCATGATATTATACTGCATGTGGATGTATTATCAATAATAGATATTCTGTCAATTAGGTGATAAGGCTTACAGGCATAGGGATATTCCCTGAGCATGTGGATGTATTATCAAGTTTTCGAAACACTCATCGACCAAAACTAATTAAAAAAGAAATATGAATATCAGGTTTTCGAAACATACATCGGTGAAAACTTATTAAAAAAAGAAAAATAAATGTTATGTTTTCGAAACATTCATCGACCAAAACTAATTAATAAAGAAAAATGAATATCAAGTTTTCAAAACACTCATCGGCGAAAACTGATTAAAAAAATGAGAAATGAATATCAAGTTTTCGAAACATTCATTAGCGAAAACTTACTAAAAAAATGAATATCAAGTTTTCGAAACACTTATCGGCGAAAACTGATTAAAAAAGGAAAATAAATATCATGTTTTCTTAACACTTATCGGCGAAAACTGATTATAAAAACAAAAATAAATATCAAGTTTTCGAAACAGTAATCGGTGAAAACTAATTAAATAAAGAAAAATGAATATCACGTTTTCGAAACACTCATCGGCGAAAACTGATTAAGAAAAAGAAAAATGAATATCAAGTTTTGGAAACACTCATCTACGAAAACTGATTAAAAAAGTTAAAATGAATATCAAGTTTTTGAAACACTAATCGGCGAAAACTATTTTAAAAAGAAAAAGAAAAATGAATATTACGTTTTCGAAACACTCATTTGTGAAAACTGATTAAAAAAAAGAAAAATAAATATCAAGTTTTCGAAACACTCATTGGTGAAAACTTATTAAAAAAAGAAAAATGAATATCAAGTTTTCGAAACACTCGTCGATCAAAACTAATTAAAAAAGAAATCTGAATATCAAGTTTTCGAAACACTTATCTGTGAAAACTTATTAAAAAAAGAAATATGAATATCAAGTTTTCGAAACATTAATCGACAAAAACTAATTAAAAAAGAAAAATGAATATCAAGTTTTCAAAACACTCATCGGTGAAAACTGATTAAAAAAATGAGAAATGAATATCAAGTTTTCGAAACACTTATTAGAGAACACATACGAAAAAAAGAAAAATGAATATCATGTTTTCGAAAAACTCATCTATGAAAACTGATAAAAAAAAATAAAAATGAATATCAAGTTTTCGAAACACTCATCGGTGAAAACTGATTAAAAAAGGAAAATAAATATCAAGTTTTCGAAACACTCATCGGCGAAAACTGATTAAAAAAAGAAAAATGAATATCAAGTTTTCGAAACACTCATCAGTGAAAACTAGTTAAATATAGAAAAATGAATATCACGTTTTCGAAACACTCATTGGCGAAAACTGATTAAGAAAAAGAAAAATGAATATCAAGTTTTTGAAACACTCATCGATGAAAACTAGTTAATTAAAGAAAAATGAATATCACGTTTTTCAAACACTCATCGTCGAAAATTGATTAAGAAAAATATAAATGAATATCAAGTTTTCGAAACACACATCGGTGAAAACTATTTAAAAAAAAGAAAAATGAATATTACGTTTTCGAAACACTCTTGGGCGCAATCTGATTAAAAAAATGAAAAATGAATATTAAGTTTTCAAAACACTCATCGGCGAAAACTGATTAAAAAAAGAAAAATGAATATCAAGTTTTCAAAACACTTATCGGCGAAAACTGGTTAAAAAAATAAAAATGAATAACAAATTTTCGAAACACTCATCGACCAAAACTGATTAAGAAAAAAAAATGAATATCAAGTTTTCGAAACACTCATCGGGGAAAACTATTTCAAAAAAAAAAGAAAACTGAATATTACGTTTTCGAAAAACTCATTGGCGAAAAATGATTAAAAAAAAGAAAAATGAATATCAAGTTTTCAAAACACTCATCGACAAACTGATTAAAAAAAGAAAAATGAATATCAAGTTTTCAGAACACTCATCGGCGAAAACTTATTAAAAAAAGAAAAATGAATATCAATTTTTCGAAACACTTATCGGCGAAAACTATTTAAAAAAAAAGAGAAATGAATATTACGTTTTCGAAACACTCAACGACGAAAACTGATTAAAAATAAATAATTACTATCAAGTTTTTGAAACACTCATCAGTTAAAACTGATTAAAAAAAGAAAAATGAATATGAAGTTTTCAAAAAATTCATCAGCGAAAACTTTCTAAAAGTAGAAAATATGAATATCAAGTTTTCGAAAAACTCATCGACGAAATTTCATTTAAAAAATAAAAATGAATATAAAGTTTTTGAAACACTCATCGGCGAAAACTGATTTAAAAAATAAAAATGAATATCAAGTTTTTGAAACACTAATCGGTGAAAACTAATTAATTAAACGAAAATGAAATCACGTTTTATAAACACTCATCGGCAAAATTTAATTAAGAAAAAGAAAAATGAATATAAAGTTTTTGAAATACTAATCGGCGCAAACTATTTTAAAAATAAAAAGAAAACTGAATATTACGTTTTCGAAAGACTCGTCGGCGAAAACTGATTAAAAAAAGAAAAATAAATATCAACTTTTCGAAACATTGATCGGTGAAAACTTATTAAAAAACGAAAAATGAATATCAAGTTTTCGAAACACTCATCGATCAAAACTAATTAAAAAAGAAATATGAATATCAAGTTTTCGAAACACTCATCGGCGAAAACTGATTAAAAAAAGAAAAATGAATATCAAGTTTTCGAAACACTCATCGGCGAAAACTGATTAAGAAAAAGAAAAATGAATATCAAGTTTTCGAAACACTCATCGGGAAAAACTATTTAAAAAAAATGAAAATTGAATATTACGTTTTCGAAACACTTATCGGCGAAAAATGATTAAAAAAAAGAAAAATGAATATCAAGTTTTCAAAACACTCATCGACAAAAACTGATTAAAAAAAGGAAAATGAATATCAAGTTTTCAGAACACTCAGCAGCGAAAACGGATTAAAAAAAAGAAAAATGAAAATCATTTTTTCAAAACAGTCATTAGCGAAAACTATTTAAAAAAAAGGAAATTGAATATTACGTTTTCGAAACACTCAACGGCGAAAACTGATTAAAAAATGAAAAATTACTATTAAGTTTTCGAAACACTCATCGGTGAAAACTTATTAAAAAAAGAAAAATGAATATCAAGAGTTCGAAACACTCATTAGCGAAAACTCACTAAAAAAAGAAAAATAAATATCAAGTTTTCGAAACACTCATCAACGAAAACTGATTTAAAAAATAAAAATGAATATAATCGAAACACTCATCGGCGAAAACTGATTAAAAAAAGAAAAATGAATATCAAGTTTTCGAAACACACATCGGCGAAAACTAATTAATTAAAGAAAAATGAATATCACATTTTAGAAACACTCATTGACAAAAACTGATTAAGAAAAAAAAAATTTATATCAAGTTTTCGAAACACTAATGTCACGACCACCGTTTAGAGGACCGTGACCGGCACAGACTCAGGGAATATCCCTATGCCTGTAAGCCTTATCACCTAATTGACAGAATATCTATTATTGATAATACATCCACATGTTGTATAATGCCACGGCTACACCGAAATGGCGGCCTATCCTAGGCAAGCAAATCCACAGCCAGTGTCGCTTCAGGATATAGATATAGGAAAACACACATAATATATAACATGTGTACTGGCTACACATCCGAAGATGCTGCCTATCCTATTCACATGCAACAGATATATGTATATATATATTTTTGGAAACAAGTTTTCCTTGCATCGTAATCTAACGGATCCTGATCTTTAAGGTGTGTGAAGCTGATAGTTCTAGATTTAGTGATACAATATAATTGGGTACGTCTACCCTTTACTTTATGATACAATAATAAAGTAAATTAAATTACAATTACACTTTATTCACCCACATGAACAAATTGTGGATCTTGGAAAAGTGTTGCTCAACCCTCGTTCCACCGAGACTTCTTCCACCTATAATTAACCTGTCTCTGTGTAGTGAAAATGAGGTGTGAGTCTTAACCACGTGACTTAGTGAGGACTCTCTCATCCCCGGCGCAAGGTGTGTGCCATAGCGTTGGGTTTGGGAGTCATACACAACCACATGCAAAAATAACTAGTTACTGTTGTTAGCATACATTCTTGGTGATCACACAACAACAGAAATTTCACCCAAATACTCGCATGCATTTAATAACTGTAAACATGCAGCAGTTTATTCCACGTCATCAATCAGCAAGTAAACATGTAACATATAGTGCCGGCTTTTACTTACCGGTCTTCTCACGTTCAGCATGTTTGAATCAAACAAGACTTTGTGATGTCGTAATCCTG